>JACMIG010002258.1:0-15470 GCA_014805385.1 Levipalatum texanum | reverse complement strand
CCCCCCACCACCCCAACCACCACCAACCCCCCCCCCCCCCCACAACTCCACAGCACACCCCCCCCCCCCCCCCACCCCCCCCCCCCCACCCCCCCCCCCCCCCCCCCCGCCCCCCCGCGGCCCCGCCCAGGGTATTGTGAGTGGATTCTACAAGTTGACTCGAATTAGATCTTCCCATGCCCAGATGGGTAATATGCGGGATTCTGATACTCCAAACGAGAATCAACTTGTAGAATATAAAATGTGTGAATACTACAAGGTTGGGAAGTAAAACGATGAGTAAGTAGAGGGAGATAACAAGATACGAAGTGTGAAGCAAGAGACGTCCAGTAACAGCTAATGATTATTAGAGAATCTAGATAAGGAGCTACATAGCGATTGTATTTCATTTACATTTTATAGATACTGTATCGGATAGCTATTTATATGAAACATGATATACGTTTGAATACTCCGAACAACTGTACATTTTCCGGGGTTGATATTTAGGTATAAGATATAAATATTTAGTCTATTTTAGCTGCAAGATCAATGAGACAGTTATTGGTTGTTTAGAACATAGCTGAAATACCAAGAAAATTGATATCTGATGTGCAGTGAGAGGAATCCAGAGGGCGCGTGCTGCAGAGATAACGGAACCGCGTTGCCTCTTTTTGTCGGGAAGTTTGTCAAACACGTAAAGCAATCAGGAAGAGGTTATTAATGAGGATCATTCGAATGAGTAAAAGCGAGTCAGATAGACAGGTAGGGAGGGAATACGAAGAATCAAAGAGGAAGAAGGGGGAGAATAAAACTAGAAGCTAGGCGGGGTACCTCCTTCGTTCTCCGTGACCTCGTCCTCCGACATTGTCCACGGGAAGGAGTCGACGGCGGGGAAGAGAGGTCCTCCGAGTCCACTTGCCTCCACCCATCCATCCAAGTGGGACGGGCGGCGATTGGCTGCCTTGCTACGGGTTCCAATGGGGGAGAGAGGAGGAGCCCCTTCCGCCCCCGTGCACATGCAGCCTGCGTGGAGCTCCGGCTGCTGAAGGGCACACAATCATCCGAGTGCAAAGGATACGGTATTTAGCGAATAATAGAATTCCATTATTCAATAACTTTAATTTTCCCGACAATGTTTACCCAGAAGCGCATGGCAGAAGTCAGAGTCGGGTGCACATGCTCGTGATCGAAGACTGACGTATCCTGAAAAGTGGCCATCTCAAGATTTATCAAAGATATCGATAAGAAATACTGTAGTTCAAAGTGCCTCGTACCAATTCGTCGGCGAAGAAGTCACGGTCGTAGTGGGGGAAGAAGGAAGGAAGAGAAGAGGAGACAGGGCGAGGAGCTAAGTCTCCTCCTGCCTGTCCACGCAGAGTGAGCGACGACAGCTGAATGAAGGGGTGTCTCTCGCAAGCCATAAAAGTTTCCCAGAATGTATTCACTATTTTTATTAGATTAGTCTATTTACTTCTTTTAATTAATTGTATACCATGGGTCCGAGGTCGTGATCCATCTCCGCGGGCTCCGTTCCCTGCCCTCCGTGAATGGGAATGGGACGAGAATGCGTACGGACGGAGCGAATGCCAAGCTGGAAACACGAAAAATTTTCGTGGTAACATTGTTAGTGATCAAAACTCATCTGAAAATAATGTCATTTTCTAATCCCAGGAGCGCTCTTACAATTAGAATAATGGTCGTTAATAATTTATTCATTTGTACCTGTCGCATGTACTTCTCGTATTCGGCATCCTCGTCAGCGGAACCGGCACGCTGAAATGGGTACATGAATAGAGGGAAGAAGAATGGAAAAGGCGAAAAGGGGCACTCCCGACTCACAAGGCATATGTGATCCATGATCATTCGCTTAGCGATGGCAACGCCGTGAGGATGGCCCGATACCTACAGACGATCAACGATAAGGAATCACGTAGGTGGGTGACCTCGAAGACGGGCTCGCGATGCTTGGAGGGCGTCATGATGTGAGTCCCCGTGTCGGCTTGAATGCGCCGGATCGTAGAGCCCTTGGGTCCCACGACGAGACCGACCTGCGCATCATTAGTTTCTCCCCACCATGAACTATTCGTACCGTATGAAGGGGCACGCGCACGTAGGTAGTGATGTTGACGCGTCCCGACGAAAGCGCCATAGAGTTGTGCTGCTGATGATCGGAAGGATGGCGCTGAATAGATCGACTCGAGCATAATTAGCATCCCCGGCACCTGGTGGTTGTTGAGGAATGTGACGGCACAGTGGATCTGCTGAGTGGCGTTATCGACGGCGCCGGACGAGCCGCGCACCTGATCATCCACCCATAACGACCATTTTCACGATAGCTGATATCGTTTCTGACTGTTAGTCGGTTGGTGAAAAAATGCTTAAACTCTTGTTAGCGCACAACCTGATAAAGGACCAAGTATGCTAATAAGGGCATGATCACCCACGTAGGCCCTCCAGATCGCTGCAGTTCTCACCATGAATACAGGGCGACTATCCCGTCCCGGAGTCTCGATGTATGTGCCCGTTTCTGCCTGGAGCGCGCAGATCTTTACGCCTGCAAAAATACTGATTATCAATATTTATTTACTTACGAGTATTTAACGGTCGTCTCAAACTCGTGATACCCTTTCTGCCAACAATGGCGGCGACGTGATCACTGGAGGGGACGGCCACCTCCCTGGTGATATTCGCGGGGTTCATGGCGAATGCCAATGCCGTGTCCAATTCTCTCACTGAGCGGCCACCAAAGCGAGTACTTTCCTGCAACGGCCATTTCAGCCTCCATAAAGGGGATCGACAAAAACAACACAATCATAAAAAGCCGTACAGCGTAAAACCACGAAGCAGGGCGACGAATGTTCGAAGCGCCCTGCAATATTCCCAAATTATGAAATTACACCCCCAGAATATTATTAGTTCTGAAAATTGATTACCCTATTGAGTCCGTGGTTGAAGTAGCTTGAGTCGCCACGGCTTGGTGCATAGTCTTAAAAAATCGGTATTAATAAAAAAACGAAGCACATTAAATTTTCAGAGAAGAGTTCAAAGGGATTTTAGAAATATCAGTGAGAGATCCAAATGGGGGAGAAGTAACATGCGCAGTGGACATACAGATGTCGAAGTTAGAGAGACTGGCGTATGAGTTGTCAGGAGTCGGCAGCGAAGAGTTGAAGGAGTCGTGCAATCCGCGATCTCCGTTTCCCTCTACAGCCTCATACATCCACTCTCGGCCGTTTCCAATTCCGTTTCCGGCCATTCGGCGCATTCCTCAAGGAGAAAAATATAACACAATTAGTTAAAATGAAGGAAAAGAACAAGGAAAAACACAGCGGAATCGATCTACTCTTTTCGTAAAGAAATGCGACGGAAAAATCAATTATCGGTAAACGCAGTATCGCAGTTGGCAAAGTGCCAAGAATATTCAAAATAATTCTTTTTCGCGGACTTAAGATATCGATGATGATCTGCTATTTTGCATTCATTTTCCTTTTTGTGGTGTTCTTCTGCTTTAATTAATTTGTTGATAAAACTACATCACGAATTTGGTTTAATTAATTTGTTTATAACATTACAACACAACAATTCAGAAACGAAACGCATTCAATCCTGAGGTGCATTGACAAAATTTCAAAGACAAAGTTGAATGTGGCTAAAGCGGAAAGTGAAGTGTGAAAGTGGGCATGAGATCAGAAGGGACGTGCACATTGTAAAGCAGAAGGGGAATGGCATGGAGATGAGGAATGATACAGAGAATGAACACAACTAAAGGACCACGTGCGACCTGATGAGGGGCAAGAACTCGAAACTACAGTAAGCTAAGGAGGGTCAGAGCTAGTCCGAGTAAGAGTCGTCTCCAGTGAAGTAACTGTGCGCGAGCGCCGTTGTCGCATCGATTCGACCACTCGGATTGCACACGAGAAGGCGCTGAAAGATTGACATTACTTCCGAAGACTGATATTATTTGTTATACTACGTTTAGTGGCTGTTCCCTACCTGCAGTAGATCACGGGCGGTAGTGTTGAGATGAGGGACAACTTGGGCGAGCGAAGCAGTCGGCGGATACTGCGGGGGCGTCTTGTAGTCCGGCAGCTGCGTCATGCCTGCATAAAATCATGTTAATTTACCCTCCCAATTTTCGATTTATTATTCTTGTCGCATAATTTTCAGGATACCTGGCCAGGTGAGCTCGTTGGGGGTGCCGAGGAGTTTGAAGATGCGCTTGATTTCGTCGTCGACATCAGCTCCCGGAAAGAGCGGACGACCAGCATTCGAGATCTCTGGAATATAATATTTGCAAATGGAAAACTAGATGAACGCAGCACCCCACTCGGACCAGAATATAAATTGCGTACCGGCAAAGATGCACCCGGCAGACCACATGTCGATGCTCGTGTTGTAGAGCTTGGCACCGAAGAGAACGTCCGGCGGCCGATACCACAACGTCACCACCTGAGGGCCGATTATTGTCACGTTCAAATCCAAGAAATTCTGAATAGAAAATGCATTTACTCTGATGTGCATTTTCTCTTCCGAATGTCAGATGAGAAGATTCAAGATTTATCTGAGAATTTAAGATGAAAGACTTATTGTTAGTCAGAAGAGATAATGTACTTTTATCTTTCTGTATATGACAGATGCCAGCAGTATTTCAGGTGAAAAAAATGATTATTTCAAAAAGAAAATGTTTGCTTACTTCGGCCGAGTAGCAGCGGACGGGAATTCCGAAGGCACGAGCCAGGCCAAAGTCGGCCAACTTCAGCTGCCCATTCGTTACAAGCAAATTCTGAGGCTTCAGATCTCTGCAAGTTCCTAGTCCAATTCGATTCGCAGATATGAAATAAACCTGTGGAGAATGTTGTGGTTGTGGCAATATTCGAGACCGAGCAGCAACTGGCGGAATAACGACTTCACTGTCTGCAAATCCACTTACGGCTATTAGTGAAGGTCTAAAGCCATCTCAATTCGCGCTACAAGCGTGTCTCTCCATTGTCAGGGACAATTTGCCTGTGATGCAGACAAAGAGAGGCAGAGGCGTGAGTTCCACAACTATGTGCTCAGTTCATGCTCTTTGGAATTTCGACAATAAGTGGGGGTGCCGCCCGAAAGTAAAGAAATTACTTACAGAAGCATCGATGTGTCCGTTGAGGGAGTCGAAGAACTTCTTGAGATCTTCTTCGCAGTACTCGAAGACGAGCGTTAGTTTCAGCTCGCAATGAACCACGTCGAGTAGTCGTACCTTGAAATTGCAGGGTCTTTATATTCCTGTATAATTAAGAATATTCTTGAAAAATAATTCAAATAACTACTGACAACGTTGGGATGGCGCAGTTCCTTGAGGATGCAGATCTCGCGCAGAGCAGACGAAGGCACGCCCTGTCATGAGGATAATAATAAATTAAGATTACACTATCACGTTGGTTAGACACCACCGTGCGCTACTCTCTGGGGACTGCTCGAACTGAAGAAAGCAATCGACAACCCCCACACAACCATCAATTCATACCTCATCGTCGTCGTCGAGGCGGACTCGTTTCAGCGCCACGACCTCCTGCGTTTCGATGTTTCGTGCCTTGAAGACCGTCCCGTACGTCCCTGCAGAACATGGATTGGTTTATAAGGAAAATCGATGCACTTCCGTTCCGGATGCTCATTAGGCCGATAGCGATGGATCCAATGTTGTCAATGAGATTAAGTGAACAAACCTTCCCCGATCTTCTCCATCCGATCATATTTCTGCATCATGGTGGGAGAGGAGGAGCCACTCGACGGCGAACGAGCAGCTCGGGAGACAACCCGCGATGGTTGGAGACACTTGGCAACTTGCCAAGTCCCTCGAAGTGTCATTTGCTAAACATACCACGGAGGTTGTGCAGCGCACACGCAATGCGGGAGATCTTGGATTTCTGAATGTTTTGATCTCTCTCGTTTGTCTCTAAGTTTATTATTGTGTTGATGTAGTACATTTCCACCTCCATGCGTGTTAGGGCCGCAGTATCTCGTGCTCCATTCAGAATTTGCCCTGTCTGTCACATCAAAAAAGGCGTATCCTGCCCGGGAAATGATCCCTATTCCAGCGATGGCAACAGCGGAGTCTCAGCATAGCCAGGCATCGCAGGCGAGCAGGACCGCCACTCTCCACGATCGGTCGTCGGTGGCCGAGGGCGTTCCGTCTACCTACGCCGAGGGATCACACCACGCTGCACGCTATCTCATGCTCTCCAATGCACGCAGTCAGTTCAAAGTTATTTAAATTAATGTTTTATATTTAGTGGTATGTTTGAAAAACAAATTGAAAAATAGACAATCTGCAGCATTCACGAAGGCAATCGTGGCGCTGAGTCGCATCGGCGACGTCCTCCTCATGGAGCCCAGTCGAGACGGAGTATGCCACTACCGTACCTTTCTATTAACGCTGATCTTCGGGAATAATCGAATTCATTACAGATGACGCTGATGTCGTTCAACAAGCCTCGAACTGCCTTCGGCCTCTTCCGTTTCTCTACAGATTTCTTCTCATCCGTCGATGTTTCCCTGTTGAGCCCCGTCCAGAGCAACAACTGCAGGCTGTCGATGAAGGTAGGGTTCATCTGAATGATTGTAGGGGGTAAAATAGTTGACGTGTCTACAGAGCGCCTTGACGATTTTCCGCTGCGCGCAATCGAACGATCGCAATTTGTACTCGTGCGAGATCGTCATTGACCCCGGCCTCGACACCATCCTCTTCAAGATGACGCACAATTGCGGTGAGCTTATTTTGATTCCTCATTATCGATTGTCCAATATTGATTCCATATTATTTGATCGATTGTTTAAGATGTTACTCGCTGCTACGAGCTCCCGATGCTGGACGTTCCCACTGATCACTTCAGGTATCATTTCGCCAGATTCCAGAAGAAGAAAGTATCGTTCAGGGCCGTCGAAAACAAGAAACAACTACGCAATCGCATCGAAGTCCTTCCTGAGTAAGAGCAGTTTTCTCATGTAACCAGAGCATGAAAATGAAACCCGGTAGTATACCGTCGCTCCCCCTTGACTAATCGTATTCAAAAGCTATTTTGATGTCACGCTGATTCCTTCTTCAGAAACATTATATCCAGCAATCACCCTTGAGTAGTGGCCAGTGCATAAAAGAGACCATCCGGCGAAACATAATAACGTCATAAACCCTTAGAAGACGAAGCAACTGAAAACCCATCTCCGAAATGTTTCCCTCTTTTTTACACCGTACGACACGAAAGGCATTGACGACCACTGCAGGGTGTTGACACGCGTCGTTGCCCAGGCGTCGTCCGATTCCCAAGAACTTGTTATAACCGTCACGAAGCAGGATGTAACCGTCCGCAATTTCGATCCCAAGCTGGATGGTATGCACTTTGCTATGCTGACAAAAATTGCCATCATCCGCGGACTACTCGACGATAGTGTTCTGCCTGACACTATATCTTCAGATTGTGAGAGAATGAAGGGAAATGTATTGCTAAAATAATCAAATACACGAAACCATTCTCCCCTGACAGAACTTTATCACACTGACGGCATTCAGTTCTCTATTCTCTTACCATTGGGACTTTCCAGAAACTTCGATCTCCACGATGGAGATGTGTCTGGCGGCATCGAACTTTCTCAAATTTAACATCCGGCGGGAAACGGAGATCAGCTTCTGCCTCAAGGAATTCAAGGTTTATATTTTAGATCTGTGAAATATGTTCAAATTTGTTTGCAGTCCCTGGTCGGATTTGCGAGCGAATTCTCCGTCCCCATCAACCTCCATTTTGATCGAGCCGGCAAGTTAGTCTGCCTACCCTTTTTCGTAAAATATATTGTAACTATTCGAAATGGAGAGAAAATTTAAATATTTTTTTGTAATAAAGTCGTTGCAGGCCCCTAATAATGTCGGTCTCCGGAGGAATGTCATACACTGCCGAGGTGCGCATAGGGACGCTGGAGGCAGACGGCACTGCAGCCATTGAAGATAACGACGACGATGAGCCAATGGAGGAAGAAGAGGAAGCAGACGACAGGAGACCCGAACCCATCCAGCAGTACGAGGGGATCGATTATTGAATCCAAGAATCGATGATTGAGACATCGATTGCGAGGGATCGAATATTGGGTTATTACAGACATAACCAAACGGTGGGCGTGTACGATGGAGAGATGGTGGGGATGGAGGACGAGGAGGAGAGCAGACGGGGGAAGACTTTAATCGCCGGAGAGGAAGGAGGCGAGGACGACACCCTCTTTGCGGGTGGTGGACCCGGCGGCGATCTTTTTAACCAGTCAGATGTTTCCCATATTTTGTGCGATTGGTCATTTCTAGAACCAACCCGCCCCCCTTCGTGCCGTACATGGATCAGTCGAATGCAATGGAGATGGACGACGGGCCGGCTCCCGTTCCATCCCAGCACGCCGCCATTCAAGGCAATGCACCAGTCGACGACGAAGAGGTTGATATATTTGACAGTCTACAGTAATCAAGGAATTCGCTGCAGGACGACGATGTAATCAATCTGGAAGAGGAGCCCGCAGGCGGGATCGGATCCGATACACAGGTTGTGGAAGGAGGGGATTCTCGCAATCAGACTGACTTTGACAGGCACAATTCCGTCGTTTCTTCCTCGCCTCCTCGCAGAGCACTCAACGAGCATCGCAGCAGCACACAAAGGTCTGGTCGATTTATTACGGTAGTATTGATTGGATTATTGTGATAAAAATGTACAACATGTGATAAAAATGTACAACATGATCACGTTGAATTCTCTGCAGGAGCGTGTATTGGCCGAAAAGTCGGACTCGGATGACGAGGAAAAGCCACCATTCCGCCGTCCTCGGAAACACTCCTCCCGTAACAAGAAGAACGATGGATTCGCCGTTCCGAAGTTACCGTAGCCCTTTCGTTTTATCGTTTCGTGTATAACACGTGTACACATTGACTGCTGGCTAGATGTACTTCTTTATCCATCGATAATAAATGGCGCTATCATAACATTAGAAATTGTTAGGAAAGCTAGTTCAAACGTTTACCGGCAATCTGAGATTTGTATACAGCATAATGCAAGGGACTGATTAGCATCACAACGTGCAGAATACAGGAAATTAGTGTAGATATCACCAAAGCTTCTGGATCTAGAAGTCGGAATCGAGCGAGAACGAGTTCTCGGCCTCGGTCTTCTTCACGAACGCCTGTAATGCATCAGTGATACGACTTTATCCTTTTCTCGACAAGTTGTCGGTAGTTGATGATGAGCCTAATAATACGTTCTGAAAAATTAGTTGACATACCATTCCGTACTCGGTGACCCTCTTCTCGAAGAAGTTGGTCTTGCCCTGGACGGAGATGTTCTCCATGAACTTGAACGGATTCGCCACCTGAAATTTTTTTATGTAAGGGCTCAGCCGATCATGAATTCGACCCGATTGAAAGGAAGCTACCGTACATTGAACATCTTGGGGCAGTCGAGTTCGATGAGGAGAAGGTCGGCGACGTATTCGATGTACTGTGACATGAGACGGCAGTTCATGCCGATCAGATCCACGGGCAGAGACTCTGTCAAGAATTCCTGAAGAGAACGCTTTTATCGACCGCAATCGAGTCCGTTCAATACCTGTTCGATCCTGACGGCGTCACCGATGATACCGTGGATGCGGTCGGTGGGGACCTGAAATAAATGAATATAATTTTCTCCAGAATTAAATAACATATTTGACGCCCATCACAATAAGACTCCACTCTCTCCAATGCCCGGCTTGATCAGTACAAACCTTGTTGCGGATGTGCTTATAGAGGAGGCAGGCAAAGTCGCGGTGGAGGCCTTCGTCACTGCAATAAGGACGAAATTATATCAGGCCGGTCACGAGTGGATCGGAAGATCCATGTGCTACCCATTCTGTGACCAATATGTTTTATGTTTTTAATGGGTAGTACTAGGTACCCTAAACACAAACAGAATGGCTAAGCACGTAATCGAGTTTCCGATTTTATACGGGGTCCGAAAGTGATCTACTCGGAAACTGTTCGATATTGCCCTCACCAGGGGACTGTTGCAATCGAAATGAAAACAATTGTGATCAGGGTAACACGACGCGCTCTTTCTTTCTAGCATGGTGGCGAAATGTAAAAATTCCATTTTCCCACAAGCCGTTCATGTAAACATTTTTTTTATATCGAAACTGAAGCGGCCCCACTCTGATTCTTTCATATATTAAAGAGCGTCAGAAACTACACAACATATTTTTTTCAAAAAAATCTGCTTTCGTTTCTGGGAGAAATCCGAATGTTTGTAGTCGTGCTCACATGGCCGAGTGGTCCTGGGTCGTGAATTTACAGCGCGGGGGGTCGGGGGTTCGATCCCCGCCGCGGACGGACCTTTTGCTCTTCACTTTTGCTTGTTCGCCTATGGGGCGCTGTACTACCCTAGCCCTGAAAACACCAATACCGCTTTCGTTTCGCCCGAAACGGTCACTATGGTAGATCACCACGCTATTGATTGATCAAAATTCGATATTTTCACGTGGGCTCGAATCGAATCGAGCCGGTGATCGGGTGTGCTGTCTGATAACGCATATCCTTGATTGTACTTCTAAATACGTTCCATGCGAAGTTATGGCCTGAAATATGAAGATCCCGGCATATGTGTCAGTTTGGAGCGTACCAGATCGCCGATTGAGCACGATTGGAGTATAAATTTTACAATATACTTACGAGGGCGAGTAGATCTCACAAGGGAAATTTTTGGACTTGTCAACGGACTTCCAAAATCGGGGATGGTGCGCTGGACTCCTTTGGGTTGGAAAACGTGAGCGCCGTATATATTTTTTGCGCTGAACATTGGACCACATTTTGGCCACATATATTTTTTGCGCTGGGTCAATCTTCGGGATGTGATAGATCAAATACTGTCGAAAACTGAAAATGAACTTTTTCAGAATCGACCAAAATGTGGTCCAATGTTCAGCGCAAAAAATATATACGGCGCTCACGTTTTCCCACCCAGAGGAGTCCAGCGCACCAGGTCCACGTCCAAGTCCGCATCATGTCCAAAAGTTTCCCATGTGTGAGTAAGTATATTGTAGAATTTGTACTCCAATCGTGCTCAATCGATGATCTGGTAAGCTCCAAACCGACACCTATACCGGGGTTCTTCACATTTCAGGCCATAACTTCGCCTGGAACGTATTTAGAAGTACAATCAAGGATATGCGTTATCAGACAGAGCACCCGATCACAGCGCCCTATGGCTCGATTCGATTCGAGCCCACGTGAAAATATCGAATTTTGATCAGTCAATAGCATGGTGATCTACCATAGTGACCGTTTCGGGCGAAATGAAAGCTGTATTGGTGTTTTCAGGGCTAGGGTAGTACAGCGCCCCATAGGAGAACAAGCAAAAGTGAAGGGCAAAATGTCCGTCCGCGGCGGGGATCGAACCACCGACCCTCCGCGCTGTAAATTCACGACCCAGGACCACTCGGCCATGTGAGCACGACTTACAAACATTCGGATTTCTCCCAGAAACGAAAGCAGAATTTTCTAAAAAAAATACATAAGGTGTAGTCTTAACTGCTCTTTAACATGTGTAAAAATCAGAGTGGGGCCGCTTCAATTTCGATATAAAAAAATTGTTTAACTGAACTGCCCATGTGAAAATGGAATTTTTACATTATGCCACTATGCTAGAATGAAAGAGCGCATCGAGTTACCCTGATCACAATTGTTTTCATTTCGATAGCGACAGCCCCCCAGGAGAGGGCAGTATCGAACAATTTCCGAGTAGATCACTTTCGGACCCCGTATAAAATCGGAAACTCGATTACGTGCTTAGCCATTCTGTTTCTGTGTTTAGGGTACCTAGTACTACCCATTAAAAACATAAAACATATTGGTCACGGAATGGGTAGCACATGGCTCTAGCGAGTGGCTTCCGATCCTCTCATGACCGGCTTGATATATTTTTACAGCGGGTGCCCGACAATACTGTCGAGAGCTCATTGGAAAAACTATTGATTTATTTTCAATTTAAATAAAAATAATTAAATTAAAACCCCCCAGATGGCTCCGTAAAGTGCTTCTCCTCAACTGCTTAGTGGTCGCCTTCGTACTCGGGGCGTCTCTATTCTACGATCCTCTGCTCAGTCACGGCCGCCGTCTGGCCGAGTCCCTCATCCAGATTCCCTCCCTCTCCTCCCCCTCTCCTTTCTCCTCCTCCATCGCCATCGCCATCGTCGTCGGCAACTCTGACACCTCGGAGTACGGTACGTCTGCGCATCCATGTAGACACCACATGCCTTTCTTTACATTATCGAAGCTTTGGGCGTCCCTAATTTCGCTTTCCCAACCTCTTATCTCTGCAGCCCTGGCTCTCGAGACGGTACAGTGCTACACTGTCCACCACGGATACGAGCTCCTGCTCGTTGACATTTCTGCAAATGCGAGCGATTACAAACTGCTCTGCCCCATGGCTGATGTCAAAACTTATTTTCTTCTAAATTGAATTTCTTTTCTTCAGATCATGTTCCAGCGACATTGCGTTCTCGAGAATATCATGAGCCATCGACCGGTAATTGACCATGTTTAATTGAGCTAAATGCAGTAGCAAAGGGCCAGGGGAGGGAACTTTATTACTGCGTTTAGAAGGATCGAAATCAAATCCTTCAGGACCTCGACTGGATTCTGTTCCTCGATGCCGACATGGCCGTTATCAATCCCAATCATAGACTCGGTTCGTTTTTCTCGTTCTCACTTCAGCCCCGTCTGGGTACCACCCAAGACTTCTGTTTTCTACGTGAGTGCGTGAAAAAGCGGGCGGTTGCCATGATACACCCTTCCAATAGACCAAAAAAAGAGTAGGAAACTTCAGTTCTATTTAGTTTTCCGTTGAGATAAATGTAGTAACAATATCCTGTCTACATCTTACCGCGTTACTGTTTTTATCAACGATTTTCGAAATTGCAGAAGACTTCCTCCCCTCCAACGGAGACATCGACGTCGTTCTGTTCGATCGCATAATGAACTTTGAGATCATGGCAGGGGCCTATATTGTAAGGTGAGTAGCGCTAAATACAGTAGTCGATTACTCTACTACGTTTATCGATGCTATTCACAGGAACAACAAGTTTGGTCGCCTCTTCCTCCGCCAGTGGTCGAATTACTACTGGAAACTGCCGGCAAAGGCGTGGCACGGAAGCGACAATGGAGCCATTCACGTACGGACAATGAGATAAACGCAGTAGCGATGTTGCGAAGCTTCATCACTACTGTGTTTATCATGTAATACGTTCGGTGAGATAAACGCACTAAAAATACGAAGCATCCGCTTCATCACCTCGATCCTGGTATTCTCTTTCCTGCCGACATTGTAGCACCTGGATTACCTTATTGTCGAAACCCACGCCGCTGGAATATGAAGCCCCTTTGGTTCCCGACAATACAGTACCCTATCAGAGCATGCTTCTCGACTTCGCGGCCCCCGATCTCCATCGTTCTCGATCCTCGTGCGAGATCCTCTGGGCAGCCTCGACGTCAGATGCCGGTGTCTATTGGGAGAGGGCCACTTGATCCGTCTGTTGTCGGGCACCAAATCAGTTTCTACTTATCGATTGTCGATCGAATAACCTCTCTAGTGACAAAAGTTTCTAGCATGAGGATGCTTTAGACATCTTTTTCCATTCTTCCAAAGGAAACGATCATTTCCTTTCCTTGCAGAGCTTCGGAACGGACTAATTGTAAGGAAATGACTGCAATGAAAAATTAGAACTATTTACTTGGATGCGCGATAATCAGACGGACCAATCGTCCTCTCGCTATTCTCTGTGATGGAATCCAGTGCTCATCTGCAGATCCTACCCAGGCCTCTACGACTACGAAGCCTGTATTCGGAGGCTCATGGAGGGACGCAGCTTTCCTGGGATTCAGATACGGGGGAAGGTCGGGAATTGATTGTTTACTGAAAAAATCAATAAATATTTTCAGATGCACCCTCAATCGATCGGCCGTGACGGGTGGCTGACGGCCAATCGATTCTCCCCCGACGACTTCATCGTTCATGGATGGCAGAAGAAGTAGGAAATATTGTCGAGAACTGCAAGCTTCTGAAATGTAATGCTAGACCTAAGGAATGTAGGGCGGATCATTTGGAAGATTGGTTAGGCGCTTGTTTTATGACGGAAAGGCCGTCGGTATTCAAGAGCGACATTCAAAATCATACTGTCGAAAACCGCTGTACTTCAATTATCACAATATTATCACGAGATAAGGACATCGCGGAAACTATGGGCCTTGTTGGTTTTCGACAATATTCTGTTTTTTGGATATTGTCGAAAACCAAAAAGGGTTTCGACAATATTTGCAGGCGCCAGGACAAGAATGTGTTCGCCCAGTGGCACTCGCCCCTCAAGCGGAGTCCATCGAGAGTCGCTCGCCACCTCGCAGGCTCTGCCACCACCAAGTCGGCCCAGACCCTCCTCTTCGAGTACTGTAGGTATGAGCAGAGATGATGACGTCATCGATGGATATTCTTCTTGAAGACTCGACAACGCGACTTCGGTCATGTGGGACTACGATACGGGTTCTCAGAGGAGTCGAGAGGAGATCAACGGCCTCATTGGCCGGCACGTGGCCGAGGCGGAGGAGTTGTACAAGAAGACTGTAGAGAGGATAGAGAAAATGGGCAGATTAGGATGATTTCATTTCAATCGATATTTTACGGGTATTGTTTGACGTGTAATTTGTTTTTCGCGCAATAAAGCTCGTGTTGTTCCACAGGCCCTTCACTGCCTTTTATGAGTACCTTTCGCTGGCTCCGTTGACCGGCGAAGAACCTCCCTTACCTCTTCTACTACATGGCGGCCTCCGACAACAAGGTATCTTCCTCGATGCTCCCCTCTCCTACCTTCCCCACCGTCAACGTTTTCTTCTCCTGCAGAAGGCGGACGAGCTCGTCGACCATGTCGACATCCTCATGGAAAGAGAGAAGATGATCGCAATGAGAGAAGGGTACAGTTATCAGGTATTATTCCCTCTCCTCCTTCCCTCATCCACCTCCTTTCAGCTCATGAAGATGCACTGGGAGGCCGGCGGCCCCATGCTTGGTCTCGGCGTCAAGCACTTCGATAATCGAGTCCTCGTCTCCGAGTGCAAAGTCGGATCCATTTCCTCCATCTACCTCAAGGTATCCACAAAGATTAGAATGCTGATGTTTTCTTTATTTTGTTTGCCGACCATGCTCAAATTTAGTTTCGAAGAACCGGCCGTGAAAAGTTTTGGTTATCGTTCGCTAACCGCAATAACTGGTGTATGGTTCCTCAGCAATATAGATACTCCGTCTCCCACCTCCTTCCTCTTCTCCTTTTCCTCTCTTCTCGTCTATTGCAGCTCGGAGACCACATCGTCGACATCGACGACCAGCTCGTCACTGACAAGTACGCCGCCCGCGACATCATCGTCAAGAACCTACAGGTGACCTCGTCTTCCCCCCTCTCCCCCCCCCCCC
>JACMIG010002255.1:0-15966 GCA_014805385.1 Levipalatum texanum | reverse complement strand
GGGAGGGAGGGGAGGAGGGGAGGAGGGGGGGCTGACTCCGATCGCGTTGACTCATTGGCCGACTGCTTCCTCTTGTGACTGGGGACAAGAAACAACACGGGGAGAGATCGTAGATTGGCTCCTCGCGTTTACAATCACCGTCTTTTATGATTCTTCGCCACCGTTTGTTGCGAGATTGTCGCCATTGTAGCGATCCATACAACTTCCCACTCCCGTGCGCAGCAATTCCGCCTTGAATGTATTCTTAGTAAATTGATAATTGTCTTCTTTCCTATTTCTTGTGATCATGGAAAATGATATGAGTATTCGCTGTTCGATTGGAATTCGAAATTTGTGTTGATTTGGATCCCGACAATGCACAAACGTGAGTCTAGTTGTTTTTTTGGCGTACAAGTGGCCCCCGGGGGGCGTTGTATTGGACGGAACCCGGGCTATTATCACTGTTTGAGCACTTTACACGTGGGGCAGTGAGGGAGGGAGGGGGAGGGGAGGAGGGAAGGCATGGTTGAGCGGGGGCGAACATTCGAGTCGGCCCTCTCCACTGCCGTGAACAGAGGGAAGGGCGGGAGGGGAGAGGGTGCAGACTGGTCGAAGGCCCGCCGAGGAGGTGCGAAGACGAGGGGCGGGGGCCTCTTTTTGTTTCTGTTTGATCACATCCGCGAGAGAGAGCAAGTGTTAGGGGGAAGCGCCTGAGCCTCCTGCTGATTTCCCCTACCCTCTATTATACTTACCGCCTTTAATATCGCCCCAATCATCGAAGTATTCTAACTGTTCAGGAAATCAATCCGTCGAGTTGTTTGACAGTGCGGGGGAGGGAGAAGAGTAGTGAGAAGTAGAGGGGGAACTGTGCCCAGGAGCAGCCCAGGAGGCAACGCTTGCGCAAATCCTTCGTCGTGTTCGCTTTTTCTCCGCCTCCACTCCGTTTCTGTGGCGCTCTCACGAATCCGAAGTAATCTCTTCCTTCCCCCGTCTCCTCAGTTTTGAGCGATGGCCAAGAATGGTTGTTCCAGCGCACAGCGAAAAAGGCAGACCCCCTATTACTTTGCCAAGGTTGACAAATCCCCCTCTTCTCTTGAGCCACCACGCATTACCCAGAGTCTCCCTAAAACAACCTAAATCACAAGAATTTTAACATTGATCTCTTGATCTTCAGCTGATCGTAAACTGATCGTGGTGTGCTTGGTGCGCCGCGTGCAGGTGTAACTTCCCAATCGATTGATAGGCTCGACAGGCGGAATTATCGATGTTCTCCTATTTTTTCCGTTTTTTCCGTGATTGTGATCTTCTCAAGTTATCTTTCTTGTTCGATTACGCGCATTAATGCATCCCAGTGCCCCCATCTAGTTTTTTTTAGGTATCTCTTCCAATTTTTCGGCGCTAAATTATCTTTATGCGCATCTGTTTTAGACCATAAGTTACTGTTGGGCATTTACAACCTCCCTGACATCTCATGAACTTCATTCGCGAGCGTAATTTCCATCTGCTGCTATTTACGGCGCCTGTTGTCCTTGGCACGAGTTGGAGAGTGGTTTGATGGCTATCACAATGAGATGATTTCCGTTCCTATTCATCGTCTCTTTCTATCTTCCCCTCGATCATCACATGTCTTGGGGTCATTCTCGTTCTCGCGCGCCCTCCCTTCGTTTCCTCTGTCCCCCGGACACTGCGCGGAAATTGCAGTCCGTAACGAGATAGCTTGAGACTTTGCTCGTACGCGCGGGGAGGGGAGTCTTGAGTGCCTCATCCGGTCATTCCCAACTTCGTCCCAGTTCTGATTTGGGGGTCCTTTGTGAGTGGTCTCTCGGGGGGTTCGTTACTATGCCCTCCCCCATCTCGTCATCCAGCACGGGCTTCCGGCGAGAGCCTTGCCTTCTCCCTCTGGTATACGACTAAATGAGTGGTCAGTCAGCCGGGCGGCGACGGGGGCCGCCACTGCTATATTTGCCCCCTCCATTGGAGAATGGGGGGAGAATGAACGCTGCCGCCGCCCTCCACACTCCCCCATTCTCTTAGTCATGATTTGCTCCCACCTCTCATTTTCTACCGATTGATGATTCAATGCTGTTGTGTTCTTTTCGGACGCGCATTCTTGCAGAGCCGTCACGATTCTTCAATTATCGAAATGTCATCTGCCGTGGTTTAATTACCGGGAATCATGTGGCTGTGCCCTCCCTCGGGGCTTATTCTTTATTTGAGGTGGAGACGCCCCGTTGCATTTCATTCGCTATCACATCGCACTTCCTCAATACGCGTGCCTCCTTCCTTTCTCACCTTCTTTTCCATGCATGGAAACACCGCCGAGTTCATTTCTGGATTGAAGTGTTCCGTCGCAGTCGAGTTTCTCCCCCACGTGTTTCTCGCGAAGTTTTTGATGAGTTTCTGAATATTTGAATGTGAGTCAATCTAATCTCTTACAGAGCTCACTAGCCTCGCATGAAGAGTCGCTAGGTGCCGTCACTAACAGCACCTACAGTAACCTCTCGCATCTACACCATGATCAAGTCCAAGTCCAAGATCATCGATGGAGAGAAGAAACAACGAGATAGTTCGAAGGTGAGAATGCTCTTCATCGACTTGTTTGAATCACTCTGTGAAATCACTTGTCAAACCAGTTTGTTTTATTTTTGGTAGGGTAGTACTATTTGCAGCCACGGGTGCGAGATCTCTTCGGCCGCCTCTTCTCCAACACCGAGAAGGTAGGACGATTCAACTCATTAGCAATTCCTGCCAGTAGTTAAACTGCCGAAAAACGCCCGTATTGCACTATTCAACGAATGATAATTAATCAATCGTGTCCCAGTCAGCGAATGAATCAGGACGAGGGAGCTTAGTAACCACCATCTCCGCCTTCTTAAGGAACGAAACTGTAGCAGAAAATGCTCGCTTTATTTTGGATCCTTTTTTATGGGTTATGTCCTGTTCAAGGAGGTTTCGGTACTGCGCAGTACGCTCATTTTGCCTATTTTTCAGCAGGACCCGCAGTTGGCGTCGACTCCCAAGGAGATCTCCATGCCCTACAATACCGTGAGTTCCTGCAATTTCATAAAATACTTTTTATATTAACTCTTGCGATTTATTCCGTTTTCCAGATTCATCGCGTGCACGTCGGCTACGATGGGCAGAAGTTTTCCGGGATTCCACAGCCATGGATGGATCTACTCCTGAAGGACATTAGGTACCGTATTGTTTCCCTAGCTACTCATCATTTGAAAATTAAGCGAGTGAGTTCTCTCTTTGCAGCGTAGCGGATCAGCGTAAAAACCCGGGCGCCGTCGTGACCGCTCTCAAATACTACGCCCAGTCACTCAAACAGCAGGAGGAGGTGAGTCAGCCCCTCTTTGGACTGTACGAGACGGGAATGAGAACTACATCTCATTCATAGATTGAATACCAAATCGTTCGAACTCCCTGCGACCACTTTGCCACCTTGATCTGTCGTCTTGACGACAATCATCTGATCTATGGTCTCATTCCAGGGACCCTCCAAGTACCTCACGACTACTTCGGTGTACAACAATTCGGACGAGGACGACATCGACGTTCAGCTCACGGGCGAAGTCACCGAGCACATTCGGAGACTCACCACCTTGGAAGGTAATACGAGAACATGGAAAATATGAATGTTGATACTATCCAATTTTTTTCTGAAAATTAAATAAAGTGCAATAGTTTCTATGTCTAGGTAGGAATTTATGTAATTTGTCAAGGCTCTTATCTGAAATAATTTAGTTTTACTCACTTCCAAAACTAAAAAATATTGAAGTCAGCCTAATCAAAAGAATGATGCATTGTCAGGAGGCGCCACTTCGTCGGCCTCATCCTCGGCTTCGTCGTCCTCTCGCAAGGACCCTCTCTCGGCCACCTCCCTCCCCTCCCCCGGATCAAGCAGCATTCTCAGCCACGCTGACAGAGGTATGGTGGAATTATTCACATTGTAATCATAGGAAAAATGGTGATCGTCCGCCCTTTTTTGGAAGGGTTTTCGGGAGCCGGTCTCCTCTGTTTTTGGAAAGCTCAACTTGCAGCGTTGACACGCCTTCATCGTGTATCATAGAAAAAATATCATAGAAAAGTGCCCTTGCCGAACAGTTAGTTTCAGACGGATCCTCCCCCGCTCCTCCACTTCCCCCTCGACAGCCTAGTCGAATGGCGCCCCCGCCACCGCCTTCGAGGACCACCAAGGTTAGCATAATACCTTTGAAATTCACTTGCATTGAATCCTTGTGGTTTCTCTCCGTCGTCCCTCTTTCTTTGGCAAAGCTATTTATTTTATATGCGCATCTTTGAATTTAACTTCACGATCAATAACTTATTCAGCCGAACGGTTTCTCCTCTCCGTGCTCGTCGTCGTCGGAAGTGCCGTCGATGGAGGCCCCCGTCGCTCCCTCCCCTCGATCGAGTGCCGAGGACACCAAGGACGAACCCACCGGCGAGGTTAGTGGATGAAAATTATACTTTGTAAAATCAGAAATTCGGCTATCTGATTCCAGTCATCTCCGGCTGCTTTTATAACAAAATAAGAACCGATTTTACCAAAATTATAATTTCAGGCGCCTCGTTTCGTTCCGACGCCAGCTCCTCGTGTCCCACCCAAGGTCCCGCCCAAGCCATCGGTAATATCCATTTTTAATTATTATCTTCCTAACATATCAATTATCCCCCAGGCTGCTAGATTCGCGCAAGCTTCCTGTGTTGATTCCTCCCCGAGCTTGGCACTCCCTGAATTGCTTCTATATCCTGCTTTCTATGTCGTACTCCTTATTTAGGCAACCCATGAACACCTCTCGACAGTGACGTAGAACAATGGAATGTAGTAATAATCACCCACTTTGGTGGCCGGGGTTTTATGGGATTGAAATGAGTCCATTGGTGGGAGGCCATTCTCGATCACCTCAATTCGACATGTCTTCTTACCATGGGGTCGGCATTACATCGCCTTTGTTGCGAATGAACAGCTCTTTTTGTCCCGAGACTCGTCTGTCCTCGGAGGGGAGGGAGCAGTTTAATTGGGATCGTTTCGTAGGTATTCTTAATCGAGTAAATTGGACCGGGGGCGTAAAGACGACAAAACGAATGCTTTGTCGGGCCATTGGCATTCTTGCGGTGGCCTCGATAAAAGAAGCAGCATCTCTCCCCTTTTGTCATTCATTCATCCCGACACCACGGCGCTGTGTTCCAAGATGGTTGTCCCCGTCAAGCGGCGGCTCCCTTTCAAGGAGTGACGGAGTGAGCAGGGAAGAGGAGGAGAGAGAGGAGACGGGCGCAAATGAGTTGCCCTTACAATCAGTGCACAGAAAATATACGAGGAAGTCCGCAGTGGGAACAGGCATTTTCTGTTATCACGAGGAGCGGAAGATAATCGTGGAATGTCGTGGACTGAATCACCTTGTGGAGATTTGGACGCGGAGGCGAACACAGCGCAGAGAATGAGGATTACCCGGCCAAGGATGAGTTAAGGGAACAACGTCCCAATGGCTAACCCCCTCTCTTTGTCCGATGGGTCAGAGGCTGATGGGATTTTGAATTCCCCCTCCGCTCATGACCCTGTGTGCCGCCTGGATCGGGTGCGAGTGGGGGAGAGCATGTTCTAGTTCTCTCCTCCCCCTCCTGAAGAAGGGAATGTAATCGGGTCGCCCGATTGGGCAGGCCGGAATACGGGGCTAATCCCCCCCTTCCTGCCCCCCCCCCTCCATGTACACGGATCGGAAGCATCCACTGATTTGGATGCCGCCACCATCTGCCTGTTGGCTGAAGGGAGAAAGTGTGATTTATCTCCCTGTACCACCGACCGCTGCCTGCTGCTGCATCTCTCTTTCACTATCATACGAAAAAGATGCACACACAGCTGATACACCGCCCTCCCAGCAGGGATGCTCTCCCTTCTGCCGAGGGGAGGGCAATGATGCTGATCCAGGGCGACATGCCCCTCTCCATCGACATCTTCTTACTGTGTACGAACCCGCAGCTCACTTCCAGTTGCTCCCCCGCCGCCAAACGAGAAGCATCAACGATAATCTCGTAAACAAATCATTACTACTCTCCGATACGCTCGAGATTGATGCAGGAAGAAGGCAGTAGTATCTGGATTGCGTTTGAGCACAGCCAACCAGCCACAGCCACACGAGATTGACCTTGGCTTCTCACGCTGGGGAATTGCCTCCTATACTCTTCCGATTCGAACACCTCAGGGTTCAAGCCTCCCCTCTGTCTTCTCCCCCTTTCTTCCCCTCTCCGACTCCGCCCCGCCCCATCGGCTGACGAGCTCTCACTTCACACTCTTCCGCAGCGTGTCCAGTGCCCTCGATCCTCGCCCCGCCCTCCCCCAGTACCTTCCCCTTCCCCTTCCCCCCTCACCTCTTCGACGACATCGACGAGGTCGCCTTCCCGTGGACAGTATCCTGATCTTGCAATCAGGAGCTCTCGACTGTCCCCTTCCCTGACTTGGTAGTCAGTCTTTCTTTGCACTGGCGCACGATGTACGACTTTGCTCCACTGAAGCCGACTTTCGGCCCTTACAACTCGGGTGGATTCGGAGTCCTCGCCCCGTGGTCGCAGTATCTTCACCACGTTCAGAATGAACTACTGGTTAGTATTTCCGGAACTTTCCTGAATATGTGTTCATCAAAATACTTTACCTACTGTGCTAATGCACTCAATGTGACGAATAGAGTGCCTTGTTCTTCGTCCTGTTATGGCATGCGGCAAATTTTGCCAATACTCTTGTTCCTCTTCTGCGGTTCTGCGCCGTGAGTGCTGGGCACGGGGCTATTTGAGTATAGCAGAGAGTTGACGACATCGCGGAGGGGCGCCCTCAGTGGTGTTTTAACGAGTCGAACCCCTTCTACGGGTGCTTCTCGTGAATGGCGATTGGAATGAAGCATGTACCAGCTGCTTCATCGAGAGAGTGCGGGCCCGTCTCGAAGTGATGCTAACACCGAGAGGTTCTCCCGTTGGTCGGAGAATGGAACAGGGAGTGGCCGGGCACACGGACACGCACTCTTAATTTTCTCTGCTTCTCACAAATAGCCCAATATTTCTTCTCGAAACGGTCATAGCACTGACATTTATCGCTGTGGAAGATCATGGCTGCATTGTTCCTTCTCTTACTTTTTGCGGGGCGCAGCACACGCGTCGCTGACTCTCCTCGCCCTTTAGCCTCGACTATCTTGATCGAGTTCGTCCCCCAGTCAATGGGAGAACAAGCCGGTATTGATAACATTGTTGCACCTTTCCTTCCTCTGTGCCTCCGCCGCAGTAGCAGCAGGAAGAATGAACAGCAGAAAGGAAGGGGCAAAAGCGGTTCCTGTCGAGGAATCAACAGCAATCCATACTCACTCGCAAGGCTAGATCAGTTAGCTGTAGGAGGAGAGTCGATGGCAGAGGGCGAGACCTTGATTTAAGGGCGAACAATGCTCGACTCGCCTCGTGTCCCTTCCCACCCATTGTGGAAATGTAGTGTGCATTCCTAACGATTCGAAACGCGAGAGATGCGAAAGATTGATGGCAGATGAGTCTTTTTGAGCATGAGCAAGCACCAATTTGGGAACCGATCAGCCGGGTTCTCCCCCTCCTCCCACACCCTTGGGAGACGAGAAAGCAGCAGCTGGTTTGCCATTTTATGGGGCCATTTTCACCAATGACAAGAGGGGGCGAGTACTCACTTTCATTCTCGCTTCCACGAAACAAGCAGGGAGAGAGCAGGGGATGGCGTGCATTGATAATTTGTCACGCTCGACCGAGAACAAGGGAGAAAGTTTTGTCACTCCCCCCCCTTGGCCATTTTCGTCCCTCCTTCCCTCGTGCCTCCCTCCTCCCCCATTACGGGGGATATGTAGAACAGTGGAAGTGGCCGTGTGTCCCTGTGAAGAACGCGCAAAACAACGCACACCGGATGGGTCATCGTTTGGCCCCCAGATTATGGACGCGTTTTACATGGGAGAAATGGGAGCAAGCTCTGGGAAATGACGGAGGTGTTCTAGAAAGATCAAGTGGGTGGTAGTTCAGACCGAGCGGCGCCACTAGAGCGGGGCTAAAAAATCGGATCTCTCACCAATCAAATAGTCATGACGGTTGTCGGCAGATTCGCAACAAAAAAGGGGCGATAAAGCTCGCAGCATCGTGTTCTGACGAGGTTCGCTCAAGTACCTTTGCTGATTGTGAGCTCGTTTCCGGCAGCAGCTCAAATCACTTTGCACTTCGGGGACTGCGGGTGAACGATGAGGAAAGCGGGGACTAAGCCGGTGGAGGGCAGGCTAAATTTAGAAAACACCTGACTAATTTAGATCTCAAAAACAATATCGAACCCCTGATCATAGAACTAATTTAGATTTCAAACTTATGTTATGCACATTTCAATTAGATCTTATCCTCTCAGCACCCGCTATCCCCTCTTCCTCTTTGCAGCATCTGAAGCAGTCGTCGAGTCTGCACTCTCCCATCTCCTCCACCTCCATCACCGGCCACGGGAGCCTCAACTCGATCGGGGCCGAGGAAGGAAGGAGCAGCGAATCGGCCGCCTCCACCGAGAGCTTCTCCTTCAATGTATGTCGCCTCTGTCGCTGTTCGAGACTTGACAAGGAAGGGTCAAATTGAAAAATATGATCCTTCCTTGGCCACTCACAGTCATTTCCCCTCACGTGTGCAGTGCCATTGTGTGTGAGTGTAATTTGCGATTATCCCTTCCTCTCACAGCAATTTTCAATTCCCTCGACACAGTTGTCTGTTTTGACCGAGGAGTTCCAGAAAATGTATCCTTGGCACGCAGATTTAGATGGTAGTGAAAGTGAATGTTTTGACGGCAGATTAACTCACTCCGCCACGTGTGGCTACGATGTTGGCCACAACTGATGAAAAAAGTGCTTGGCATGCTGCCATTATGCCCCACTATTAATATTTGTTGGAAATAAAATGTAAAAATCAAGAATATTTCTACCATTGCAGAAGGAGAACGAATCGCGGCGGGACAATAATGAGAATGGAGGATCGTCGACCACGGCGACGACCGGAGCGCAGACTGGCAACCACCACCTCGGTGTCAGGGGTGAGGGAGACTATGAATATTCAATAGCCGCCGATCGCTATTCACACCGATCAATAATTATTTCCAGGCGATGCCCGCAATAATAATGGGTCGGAGGATAATGGAGCTCCTGCCGTCCGCGTCCGCAGCAACAATGCACCGAGACCGAAGATGTCCGATGAGGAGGTTGGTCAATTCTATTTTTCAGATCTTGAAGTTTGTATCCCGCCTACGCTTCGTTGGTCGAGGACTAGCTCAAAAGAGCGCTAGGCGCTGTTTGCCCATGCCAACGAACCACCACCGCCTGTGTTACGATTGTAGGGCATTGGCAGAGCCTCGTTCGCCTTGTCTGCGTCTCGGTTGAGTGCAGAGAGTGATTCGCGCTCCATTCCTCTAGGCCATTGTCGGAAATGTTTGAATAGCTAGTTTTGTTGGGGCAAAACAGCCCGGTTCACATTGGATTGCCGGTTAGCCAGTATGGTGTGAAATCACTGCTATTTGGGCAAGATCCACAGGGAAGTCATTAGGATGTAAAGGCGATATTGAAAGGAACGGAGTGATACCACCAGCTTCCTTGTACAAGGCTGAATAGAAAACATGTTGTGGGATGTTCCTCGTCTTCCTTTCGAACAAACGACCTGTGTGCCAGTGAATCGGGATGAAACGCATACAGCGAAGGAATGGCAATCCAAAGAGGCACACAGTGGGGGAGGAAGGGGAACTAGTCCACGATCGCCCCCTTTGCCCTCTCCTCCAACGGGGGGAACGGACGTTCTTTCCCCTTGAATTCGCGCGGTGTCAATGCAGATTGATCCCAAGTACCACCGACAATGCCAATATAGGGAGTGCCTCCATTTCCAGTTCCCATCCAGGGATCACAATATTGAGCCTGGAACCGATGGAATTAGTGATGGGAAGGGTTCACAGGCGAGTGACCCCGTGGTTAATGGCGTGGGAAAGCATTCGAGAATGCCTAGGAGGGGCAGCTGAGCCATGGAGGGGGTTAACTCTTCCTATGGTTCACGAGTAGTATATCACGCGGGGAGGATCACTGATCGCGTGGTCGTGAGAACGGAAATTTGGCTTGAAACTCTCATGGAGAAAAAGGGAATTTGGCGATTTGCAGGTGCTGGCCCGTCTGAAGACGTACGTCAACCCGTCCAATCCCCTCGACAACTACAAACTGCGACACCAGATCGGCGTCGGGTGAGGAAATTATTCATTATTTTTTATTTTGCTTTCTTGAGGAGGGTGAGGTACAAGAAAATGAAGGCCATAGAGAGAAATGCATAACGTAATAATTGCAGTGCATCCGGAACGGTCTTCAATGCGAGCAAGCTGGACACCTGCGAGGTTGGTTGGCTACAGCATTATTATCGGAAATTAATTAGTAGAAAATATGAATAGTTCAAGATGAAATAACATGCAGCATTTCTCGTGGTTTTCACAAATATTTTACGATTATTTGTGCGCTAACATCAAATGATTCCGACCCCTGATAAATCATTTCGTCCTAAAAAAATTATATTTATGTGTTTAGGTGGTGGCCGTGAAGAGGATGAACTTCAAGTCGCAGCCGAAGAAGGAAATGCTCGTGACGGAGATCGAGGTCATGCGGAAATACAAGCACCCCGTCAGTACATTTCTGGACAAATTCTTTCCTTGATCATTATCTATCGATGAACCTCGTTCTCATTACAGAACGTGGTGAACTACATCGAGTCGTACCTGGTGCAGGAGGACGATCTGTGGGTCGTCATGGATTACCTCGAGGGAGGCAACCTCACCGACGTCGTTGTCAAGGTACGGTAGCCTTGGGCGGCGACAGCTTATCGATCCAATGCAGACGGAACTCGACGAAGGCCAGATCGCAGCAGTCCTCAAGGAGTGTCTCATTGCCCTGCAGTTCCTTCATAGGTCAGATATCGAACGACGGGGAACGTTCTAGTTTCGCTGTCGGTTCAGTAGTGCACTCGCTGTGCACGAGAGAAGCGTCCATGAGATTAGGCTCTCTACCCATTCATTCATGCCCTCTTCCTGTGTTTGAGGATGGGCCTAGCACAAAGGAACGCTATCTACGAACCCACGTATTCCATGCAGTTCTAAACCAGCGGACCGTGCACGTAGCACTATAACAAGGGAGCCTTTGTAGTCACTCGATCGTCCACCGCGACATCAAGTCCGACAACGTCCTCCTCGGCATGAACGGAGCCGTCAAGGTGTCCGACATGGGATACTGCGCCAAGATTCAGCCCGGAACTAACAGGTAATCAGTTTCCCGAAAATATGCAAAAAAATGAATTATCTCCAGGGACACGGTGGTCGGCACTCCGTACTGGATGTCACCCGAGATTCTCAACAAGAAGAAGTACAACTACAAGGTATCATATTTTCAACTATTTCCCTACGTAGTATCTCTGATCTTAAAATATTTTTCCCTTATTATAGGTTGACATCTGGTCCCTTGGTATCATGGCCCTGGAGATGATCGACGGCGAGCCCCCGTACCTCCACGAGACACCCGTCAAGGTACACAGTAGAAGTTGTCATTGATTTCATCTCTCTCCCCCTTCCAGGCTATTTTCCTGATTGCGCAGAACGGCAAGCCAGAGATCAAGAAGCGCGGAGAACTCAGCCCCGAACTCGTCAACTTCCTCGACAGGTACCCATTTTTATAAGGGAACAGTGCGTGTCCGCTTGGGCCCCCCGTATGTCCTCCCTCCTCTCCCCCTCCCCATCCTCTGCTTGTCAGATGCCTCGTCGTCGAACCCGATGACCGCGCCGACGCCGAGGAACTGCTGAGGCATCCCTTCATCCGATGCGCCAAGCCCCTCTCCTCCCTTATCCCCTACATCAAGGCAGTCAAGAACATCCGAGACAATGGCCAATGATCCTCCTTCCCCCTTGTAGTTACCGTAGTCCCTTTCCCCCACTCCTCGCGGGTACCGCACCGAATTCGAGTTGATCTTTCCCCCCCACTTACCACACACCACAACTATCATCCTCTGTTACTGTACACAATGTCCCATTTTGCATTGCACAGTACGCCTTTGTTTCGTTAGCCGTAGACATTAGTTTGAAGGGCTGATGGGTACTCGTGGTTTTCCATTCCTGTAATTCCCTTGCAAGGTGACCGAATAGGTAGATCTTGCAGTACTCCAGTCCCTGTAGTTTTGATTCGTTTCCGTTTTATTCAAATAGTATCCCACTCTCTACTTACCTTCAAATAATCGTGGGACTGACACTCCGGCCCTGTGGGTCTCTCCCTCTTTCCACCCTCCACAGTGGCTCCTCCCTCTCACTCCACTCGCCTTACATTGCCTTCATCTCTCTTTCGTTCATTGCTCACCCACCAGTTTTATCCATTTCTGATTCCCTCTGTCTTAGGTATCGTGTGATTTGTCCTGTCGATATTATCATCTTTGTATGTTCGTACACTTTCATCTCCCTGTATGCCACCGTCTCGTTGCCCCCGAGTCACTCGCTCACCATACCTGTTGCGTACTTAATTATTTGCACATACGGTGACACACATGTCGATTCTGCTTCGTGTAAGCAGGATGCCTATGCTGAGATTTAACTACCCCCACCCCCTATTTAACGTAACCGTTTTATTATCTTCTTGATCTTTATAAATTACATTCTTGATCTTTATAAATGATATTTTTGCAACGAGGGAGTCTTGCCGAGAAAACGAGCACTTTGTCACTTGCTCAACACCAACACCTTTTGCCCTCATTGACACACATCGCTGCAGCTTCGGCACTTTCCATAAAATAAGCCCCCTTTCTCTCCCCTGTGCATCTCTTTTCCCCTGTGTCTGTCGAATGCGCCATTATCTATTCCATAACTGAAGGAACACTTTCATCCTCCCCCCTCTGATGCCTTTGATTGTCCCCGAAATCTTGTCCAGTTGTTATGCACGTTCCCATTGCGAAATAAAATCTTGAGACAAAGGAAAGAGGACAACATTGGAATGGTCACCCCAAAGAGCGATCACTCCTCCCCTTTGAAGGTGTCTGGTGGTGGAGCCCGATGACAGGGCCGACACCTCCGAGCTCCTCAGCCACCCCTTCCTCCGCAAGGCCCGTCCCATCTCTTCCATCGTCCCAAATATCAGGGCAGTCCGAGCGATGAAGGAACGCAAGGGCAAGAATACCGCTGTTTAGTTTAGATGAAATAACGGATTCGTTTGTGCCATCGAACCTACTTGTACACCTTTAACTATTCGTGCTACACAATATCGATAAACAGTAACAACGAGATAAATTGCCTCGTGGTCTTCGCCTCGTGGGGTTCTGTAAAAGGAGAGTAAACAATGGCGAATGACGTCTTGACCAGTCACGTTGTTCCCTTGGAGTTTGTATCACTGTACAGGGGTAATCAGTCTCATCCGAGGAATTACGCCAAATTCTGCTGAGATCGGCAGAAAATCCAGCATGGCCTGAGAATGCCTTTTGAATCGTGCCTCACGTCTTTAGGTATGAGAGAGTGCGGGATGCGATAGAGTGTAGACTGCTAGAGATGAGAGAAAATGAGGCGGTCGAGATGATAAGAATTGGCGGGGGCATCGGTCACTATTACTTCTCATTCACTTTCTCTTCCCTTCTTTGTTCGGCGTCCTCTGCCAATCTTCTTCCCCCCACGATTCCGGGCCTCGGGCACGTAGAGAAAATCGCCCAATATCAATCCAATGTTTGTCTCGCCCTCTCCGAATGTATCGTAATTCTGTCGGGGACACGGAAGGACTGTCGTCGTGAGACCAAGGATCACTCTTTCTCTGCCTGTCTGTGCCCTCTCGATTATCCCTTGTCTCTGTGTCCCTCTGGGTGCAGGGGCACTCGATCGGAAGGCCCGGGAATGGAATGGCAGGGAGGTCAGGCGGGGGGAGGTCAGCTGGGGGAAGGGACAGGCCTGTCACTCTGACTGATCCTCATTCCTCCTTCTCCTCTCCCCTAAACACCCCCTCTTCATCCCTTCCTTGCGTTCCTACAGTAAAAGGTGAAGGTAAAGGGGTTGCCGGATTCGAGGTCTTGCACCTCGAATCGGTTCTCTCTGCTTGGCCTAGAACCCCGACCGGGGTTTTCCGCAAAATTCCTGGATCATCCCCCGACACTGTACGGATGTTTTGCGATCACCTCCATTGCCTTTCTTCGCGTATCATTTCTCGTACACCGCGGGTGGCATCTATCATTCATTTATTCCCTTCGTCCATTTCCCGTTTTCCCAATTGTCGCGCCTCTCCCACAAATGTGTTGTTCTTCCCCCATCAGCCACTGTCACTTTCAATATGAAGTGATCGGAAGAGTGGGCTGTTGTTCATCTCCGTGATCATCTTAAACCATTCCATTTTCCTTTAAAAGATAGACAAGGCATCCTTTGTGATCCCTGTTTGTTTCCCTGTCCAAGAGAAGAAAACAACAAATTAGTTCCGTGATCATTGAATATTCTCCTTATCTTCCGTTCGCCGCGGCGTGTCCCCTTCATTCCTCTTCCTCCCTCTCCTCCTCCTCCACCCTTCCTTCCGCTCCACTGGTCCCTATCATTCGTTCTCCCTATTACTGACTGAATCGCTCACGATACCAGTCGTCACTGATCAAACCCTGTGAAAGTAATAGTCGTCGTGATAAACGCAGTAATGTGGGACGAAATATAAGGTAAAACGTACAGTTATGTCCCTGCCAGACTAATGTTCTAGGACCAAGACTCCTGAGGGGGTATTCTGGACGGCCAGATTCCTCTCAAGCATTTTGCCGTCCAGCGTTGCTCACCCTTTTCTCCGGGGGTATTTATAGGTCGACAAGAGTAAAGTCCGCAGCGATTTTTCATTCGCCAATTCTTGGTCCCTGGACTAATTGTGGATTCATTGTGGAGGTGGGTACTTTTCGGGTGCATCGTATTGTTTTGGCCTGTCTCTCTGCAACTCGTTGTCAACATTGGCGGGAGGCGTGGTGGCAGGGGCCTCTCTTCAGTGGAAGTGATCAGTGAAGAGGGGAAGGCCGGAAGGGAAGGAGACCGAGGGAATAAGAGAGGGAGAACTTCTCCCGATGTTGTCCACTGCATTATTATCATTGGAGAGGAATGATTATGGACCAATAACATGATTTATGGAGGCTGCCCCGAGTCTCATCTCACACTGGTCCGAGTCCGATATCCCTGTCAATATTGTAGAGCACCTAAAAGCAGCAAATTCTCGATAATGTGGTATTTAGATCACACATATTTGCCGGAATGGGATTTTGTCGTTCTTCGGTTCCCGGCAATGGTGAACGATCTCTTCTGTGTCTCTACACGATTTTCGCCATGGTCTCGAGAAGAAGATAGGAATACAATCGTATTGTTTCCGTAAGGTGTCCTGACTCGAAACTGACGAAGAGGCCTTATTTTCTTCCGGCAAGTATGAAACGAATACAACCCTCTCCTTCCCGACCTTTCAATGGTATGTGAGAGACTGTCCTGCAGTGAATGGTGCACTTCTTTCGTTCCTGCACAAGAGAATGGTCGTCCTTTTTATCGCCTCCTCTCACTAACTGTTATTCCGCCCGCCTGGACACCTCTCCCATTCCCTTCATTTGCTTTGATTTCATCTGTCGGAATATTATCACTCGCCAATTACCATTGATTCCTTAGGTAAAAATGGCGAGAACAGTGCGCACTGTTTCCGTGAGCAGGCACATCATTTTCAATTTGTTCTCCGGGCCTAATTACCCGCATATGACCCACTGGAGACAGTGCAAAGTCCACTAGGCTCTTTTGTTGAGAGGATCTCTTCTTCTCTGCGCTCTCTTGCTTCATAATAGTCTTTTCCCTGAATGGGAGTGTCTCTGGCGTCGGTGTCCTCTCTCCCTTGTACAGTCTCTCGCGCAGCCCCTGAAGCCCCCCACCCCCAGGCAGTGATCCACGTGAAGGGGAGCAGACTCGAATCAGGGGGTGGGGATCTTTGCTGG
>JACMIG010002254.1:0-15969 GCA_014805385.1 Levipalatum texanum | reverse complement strand
CGATAGTCCCCCTTTGTGATGACGAGGCCTAGTACAAGGTGCGATCGATAGTCCACCTTTGTGATGACGAGGCCTAGTACAAGGTGCGATCGATAGTCCACCTTTGTGATGACGAGGCCTAGTACAAGGTGCGATCGATAGTCCACCTTTGTGATGACGAGGCCTAGTACAAGGTGCGATCGATAGTCCCCCATACTGATGACGAGGTCTCGCAATTTTCTTCTTCCCGTGTTGTTTATTGAGATTATTCCCACATGTTTATTTAATTCATTGCTCACTTATGTCAAGTGTTTCATTCAGATGCATCGCCTTTTCTCGATGAAGGAAGAGGCTGGAGCTCCTTCCCGCGCCCACCAGAGCCTCAACGCCTACCTCGATCGATTGGAGTGGTATCATGCCAACGTGGCCGACTTCGCGGAGCAGGCCGCTTCCTTCCCCGTGCGGGAGCAAATGATACAGGTGTGTACGGGATGGGATTGGATGGGGGAATAATATTAGTATTAATTGTTTCTAAGCTTTGTCATTGCAGATGCGGGAGTACATGCAGATGGAACGCGCCCTCCTCCTCGAGAAGCGCCGTGAACTCGTCGCAACTGCCGTGGCCAAGGATGAGGAACTGCCGTCTCCGTCGGAGGTCCCTCCACTGCCCTTCTGATCTTGGATCTGTTCTCATGGTTTTGTTGAAAGTAATAAATGTTTCAAATTCTTATCTCTCACAACATGCAACGCGTTGTCAAACACGCTAATATCCGTGTACGTGGTACACCATCACGACAAATTGCACTTTCTTTACCGTTTCGCTCTGCCTCTCTCCTCCGTCCCCTTATGCCCAGGTGCACTTTGGCTCCTCCTCACCTCTCCTTCTGACGATCAGGGAATGTTCCTGAAGCTTCCAGATCTGTCCTCGCTGACTTTACTGAATAGTAGCGAATGTCCCAGAAACTTCCTGAACTTTCATCTCTGACGTCATTGAAAGGGGCTGCACTTTCTTTGCACTTTTGCTCCTCCTTCCTCCCCCGTCCCATTATGCCCCATTGTGCACTTCGGCTCCTTCTCCCCTGTCCTTCTGAGGATCATGGAATGTTCTTGAAGCGTCCAAAGCTGTCCTGGCTGACGCTACTGATTGGTAGCGAATATTCCGGAAGCTTCCACATCTGTCCTCTCTGACGCCATTGAAAGGTATTGTACTTTCTTTGCACTTTCGCTCCGCCTTCATCCCCTGTCCCATTATGCCCCATTGTGCACTTCGGCTCCTCCTCCCCTCTCCTTATGAGGATCATCGAATGTCCCAGAAGCTTCCAGAATTTTCCTCTCTGACGTCACAGAATGACACTGGACGTTCCAGAAGCATCCAGATCTGTCCTCACTGGGCGTACTGAAGCGTTAGTCACCCTTTTCTCGCAGCGTGATATAGCTTTGGGTGTCCATTTCTTTGGGGCGTACTGTAGCTTTGAGTGTGCTTTTGCAGCGAGCGGCGGATCCTGCTAGCCGCGTGCGCTAGAGAAAGCCGCGAGCGATGTGAGGAAGATGCATTAAAGGGTCCCTGCCACGATGGTCTGGAGTGACCATTCTGAGCATGAGAATGGGTTCGGACCGATTGTGGATTACGCAAAAACATAACGAAAAGTTCAGAAAACAATTTCTGAAGCTTTAAATCGAACTTGAAAATCGGAAATTTGAACCCCTGAATTTCAGGGAATTGACACAATTGTGTTTCCCAGGAACAAATCCGTACACAATTGTGTCGTCCGTAAAATAGTCGTACACTTTTGTGTTACGGTCGCAGGCGAACGAGTACACAATTGTGTCATTTCCCTGAAATTCAGGAACCGAGCAAAATTCAAACGATATTTTAAAAACAGTCTTCATGGCAGGGACCCTTTAAGGGAAGGAAAAGGGATTGGGCCGAGGAGGGGTAGTAAGGTTCATTTAGATACCTTGAGTTGTAAGCTATGCCCCGTCAGTTTTGCCAGCTGGGCACATCCTCCGTAGGCGGCTGCGGACATCTGGTGCCACATATTGTAGAAAACTCGGAACGTTATAATTCCCACGCCCGGACAAGACCAATGACGGACTGCGCGCGCTTTTCATCTACCTCTTCAAGCCCCGTTTTATGACCCGTGTGATTCAATAGGCCAAAAAAATGGAGTTGGAAGAGTTAAATCTAGGATGCAGGAACGAAACTGGTGTTATCCGAGCGTGGGAATTAGAGCACTCCGGGTTCCCGACAATAGCTAAACGTGGCCCTCGCTCGTTTCTAAATAAGAACCGGACACAAAAGCGCACCGGACCTGAGATCGGAATAGCGTTTTCCCAAGATTCTCAATATATTCCTTTCCGATATTACTTGTTCTACAATTCTGTTGTAAGAACAGATTGAAAGTTTGATCGCCTTTATCAGATTCCTTTCCATTTTTACAGGAACATGGAGAAAACATCGATGAAGAATATCACATTATTTCTAAATGACTTCCGTTCCGTCGATCTTCAGAACCGCCCGTGTTCTGAATGTCGGTGATCACAAGTTGATCATATTTCCCAATGATATTAAAATGATATGGGAATTTTGTCCCCCTGTAGATTGATTGACAAGTGAAGTTGTTCTGTTTTGACGATCAGGCTGAAAGGAAGCACACATAGTATCTCATTCAAGCATTAGCGTAAGAACCGCCAACTTTCGCTATCAAACATGGGAGTTCCTCTCTTCTTCTCCTCACTCTCTCCATTAGGAGCCACGCATCGCTATCTACAAAGAGCAACAGCAATGTGTGTTTAAACATTGCAGAGGTCAGTTGTTTTCTTGATCCTGTGGAAGATCAACTGCAGAGGACGAGAAAGGCTGTTTCATGGTTGCAAGGAACCATAATGGTGCATACATTTCTCCGATCTTTCTCTGTCGCGGGAGGAGGAAGCTGGGCCCAACCTCGTCCCTTCAACGAAAGTACACAAGAATAACGCCTTTATAAAAAAACGTGAAATTCTGAAGAAATATTTACACCGTCGTGGATCTTGGCAATAAACAAATTATGAATACACAAAAGTTGATGTGGGATACACATTGTGTGTTCGAATGTATCGCGTATTTACTCTTCCTGTTCTATAATACGATTATCATCTTCCTTGGGTTACTAACATCGGCACAGAACGTGTCGTCTTTGTTCTTACAAGCTCCTTCTTATCTCTGATTCCTCTTCCAGCAAGTTAGAGAATCATGGCAGGATCAAAGAGGAACACTTCCCATCTCTATCTTGTTTCTCTGCTCAGTGCAAAATCTTGGGAACTTTAAGGACGATCCCCCTGGAAAACATATTATGTATTGGGGTACTCCTCATCAGTGTCCATGTTGAAAACAACCATCAGTGATCGGTCACAGAAGAGAAGAGAAGGGCGGAGTCTGTTGTAAGGACAACCCTGTTTACCATCCAAACAATTATCATGATTCAAAGAAGCGCCCCTATATAAGGGCCTTCTCCTCCCCAGTTCTGTCCCATCCTTGGCCTTAGTCTCTTACCCGACGAAATGTCCCGCTCCCTTCTCCTCGTCATCCTTCTCTTCTGCCTCCTGGCCCTCACTCAGGGATACATCTTCGTGAAGAGGTACGTGCAGTGATCTTTGATCTCTGGAACAAGATGATCTTTGATCTATGCAGGGAAGCGCTCGAACACGGCCGCGTCCCCCGAGGAACCTCGTGCTGGGTGTGCCAGGAAGCCTACTGCGTCTGCTAATTCCTGCTACGTTCACATCTGTTTTACTTATCATGTCAACGACTTCCCACCAAACACCCGTAGTAGTTGTGTCACTGATCTCCCAAGCCACTCTGCCCCCATTCCACAACTGGTTTTGATTATCTGGAAAGTCTGTACTCATAAAATTACAGTGAATTTTGATTCCGGATAACTTCTGACTTACACCCACGTTTCTATGAGCGATAAACATACAAAACAGCATTGCGCCGATCCACGATTGCCCGCACCGAGTTCATTAATCAGTAGTGTCACTCATTGTAGTGAAATTTAAAATTTCGATGCCCGGTTTTTCTTTACAAAACGTTCGGAATTAAAAATGCACACTCGCTAGCGTTTTGCTACGAGTGGCAAGCAAAGAAGTTTTCACAAAATGTGAATGCACTTTCTGCGCTCTGTCCTGCGCCATTAAAAGGTCATTAGTGTAAACATGTTTATAAAATATCTTTATACATTGTGCTCTCTATCAACGGACAAAGAGCACAACAACTTGTGATGGAATACAAACGGCATATATTGCGAAATTACTCTAGCGAACACTGTACCTTTAACAATCAAAATCTTTAACAATCAAACAAAATTCATTTTCCTTTCCACTTGTCAAAGTACAATCCCCCATCCTTCCGGTTGGATCTCCGGTCTTTTATTCTCTCATCCTTTCTCTGATGTTATCTGTACCATTGACTGCCCTCGCGCTTCCGATGCTTCAACCGCGGCAGCTGATGTAACAGATGATTATGAGCGTTCCGCCAGCGGGTTCGAAGGAACTTTCCTTCTCCCTTCTTTAGGGCAATTCGAGGGACCGATCCGAGAATATTAAGTTCCGATTCAGTTCCCAGTTCCTATTTCCATTTCCACCTTCGGGAGCAGCCAGCGACAACATGGGAAGCGGCGTCATCAGCCACTGCATACTACCCACTCCCTCTCCTCCCTCCTTTCTCTTATTCCTTTGACCCACACTCTTCTATTTTCGCCTATTATTTCCTGTTTTTTGGTCTTTTTTCGCTTGCGTAGACGGACGGTGACACCAAGGTCCCACCTACTGGGAATCTCTATCCTTCTTATCCTTTATCCTGACTCACTCTTCGATTCTACCACTGATGGAGTAAACGTCTTCTCTTCTGCTCTACTCGCAGCCATTTGGTCATCGAAGGGATCAAAGGGGTTCCGAGGACGCGGGGGGGGGGGGTCCTCGGATGGCCATTCAGGAAGACAAGGGTTCCTAGGTTGGTTTCTGGGAGGCACGGGGGCCTCCCTAATAGGGCTTCAGAGGGAAATCGGGGTCTCTCATTGAATCACCTGGAAGATCCCACTTTCTGCCCATACACCCCCTCAAACATCTTCCGGATAAGGCAACGACCATCCCAAGAAAAGGGGCTGAATGGGGGAACTGTTCTATCGCAAAACAACAGGGTGACAAAGTAATTGCTGCGGTTAGCGAACAACGAATTCCATATCGTGGCGACCTTCAAGTTTCAAGAGCCAATTTTTTGGCACAAAAGTTCAGTATGATTCCTAGACATACTCCTGAAAACGGCAGCCTGCAAATCGTTGTGGCCTTGGAGATACTCACAGCGGAATTTATTGCGCGTGAGATCGTTATTAGCACATCGTGGATTCTTGGAGAGGGAGAGGGAGAGGAAGGGTTGGCGACGGGGAGAAATTAAGTAGCTTCCAGTACTAGTAAGTAGCTTCCAGTATAAAGAACTAATAATGGAAACGATGTGTAACGCCAGATCGGGGTAGCTCTATTGGACGCGCCACAGAACTTGTAAAGGATTTGCGCCCGTTAGCAATAAGCTCTTTTTTCTTTCGTATCTTCGCGGATAAAGAGAATCTGAGTCTGATAATTTTGCACGCTATTATGGTAGTTCCAAAGTTCTCTTCACTTCGCGCGTTGTCACGAAACTCTCTCCTGCATCCTAACTACGAAAGAACTCTATTTTCCATCGAGAGAGAACAGTTCGCGAGGAACACGAATTTAGAAGGGTTTGGAACTGCCGTGTTCTAATCGTCAAGTGCCATTCCCCTACTGATTGCTATCTGCTCCATTCCCCCATGCATTTCCCCCTCCCCTCGCTTGTCAATACTCTCGGAAGTGCCCTGTCGGAAGGCACAGGGAATAAAGTCGCTCTATAAGGCAACGGGCCACAACATGGTGCTTAGGCGGATTCAAACCGAGCCCGTTAGTTGTCCTTTACTCGTTTAGTTGAGTGTATCGGTTCGGTTCTTCGGATTTCTAGTTTTTCTACCAATCCTTCATTTGTTTGCCTCAATCAGCAATAAGTGGGGGGCACACATTATCCTATTCAACTGTTATGATGTCTTCTTCCCCGTCTTTTCGCTTATCATTCAAAATTGCCGATCCAATCTTCAACGGATACGTATACGATTTCATCACGCATTTCGAAACCGTCGTCTTTAGTTATGCATTCTCCGATGTTCTCAAAATGGTGTACTTGCGCCACTGCATGCGTGGCCCATTGCTATCGAGTGTTCCCTCACACTCAAAGTGAGGCCAGGGAGAGAAGCAGACAAGGGAATCAAAGGCGCCGCAAGCCAACGCTTCCGTATTTCTCACCGAGGGGGCCGCCAGTCTCAGCCGTTATTCTTTTTTGCGCGCGTCGCGGTTGCTCATTCCGTTCTTCTTCGCTTTCTTCATGGAAGATGTTTCTCTCGCGTCAACCTATCCATTACAGGATTCATAAATAGTCCGCATTTCCCGAGGATCGACCATGAAAAGAGATTGACTTTTGGCAACAAGAAACGAGATAACGAAGAAACTGGACTATAAAGGTGAGTCAACATTATTGTACTGTAAATATTCGTTTGAGAGCCTCGAAATAGCAGGTATTAGGTTGGTTCGACGGGTTGTTCGGTCAGATTCATAGCTACGATACGGAGTGAAAATGAAATTGCTAAACGAGGTCAAATTTGACCTCGTGGTATTCTTCGCGTTCCATTCATGGGGCCTCAGTAGCGAGTATACTAACAAACTACCCTAATAATAGTAGTAGACCATAGATGCCAACTGTGGGTATTGTAGAGAACCCGAAGCGTTCTAATTCCCACGTCCGGAGAACTCCAATGACGGACTGCGCGCGCTTTTGATCTACCTTGTGAACCCCGTTTCATGACCCGTGTGATTCAATCGACCATTAAAAGAGGCTCTAGGAGGTTGATCAATAGCGAGCGCAGTCCGTCATTAGGGCTGTCCGTTCGTGGGAATTAGAACGCTTCGGGTTCTCTACAATGTATCAATGGCTAATATCGCTTTCCTCAAGAATATTTGAATGCAGATCATTCATGCTGTAATCGTCAAAGACGTTTTTTACAAGCCTGATATTGTAACAGTGGAGCTGTAGGGGGAGGATATAGGTGTTTACAGGACAAGCTGATCTCACGCATTCCAGCAGAACCTTCCTAAGGTTTCCCTCTCCCAGCATGACAATGTCCCCTTCCTATGTTCACAACATGATGGATTCATTGCAGTGAGCTCTATTATTAACAAATGGCCATTCCAGGAGATCGAGAAGAAATACGAGTATATTGGCTTGGAGTGGAGCTCGAGCTGTTCCTTCTGCTGTTAGTCGCAGTCCTCTTCCGCAATGTCAGTTTCTGAATCTTTTATGGATTAATGGTCCACTAATATCACACAAAGTTTTCTCCAAGTTAACTGAATTCAACCAAACTACTTCAAATAGAAATGGTTTTCTACAGCAGAAAAATGTCTTGGATCGACATGAACATTTAGATCTTCTACAGTACGAAAATCGCTGGGACGCTATAGCCAACTCGCACGAGCTCAATCGAAGGGACATCGTGGAGGAATGTGGACTAGAGCCCTGAAGCTGACGTCAGTCAAAGATCATTAGCTTCATGTCAAATTTAGAACGAATATTCTAGTATTTTATTACTAGTGAGCTCTGAATACAATGTGATTATCGTTGTTCTGCATAATTTTGTGCTGCGAATAGTTTAAAGATAGGATAAAAATCTATATAGAATTCTTTCTCTCCACCCTAATCATCATTATCGACGAAAGTTTACCGCATTCAGGAAGAACACAGATGAAACAATGTGCCCGAGATATGTACAACATACCCCAGCCCCTGTAGTTAACGTTAGGTTTGAGGTACTGACTCAGGTCGGGAATCTGACCTCAGTTTACATCCCTTGTTCGACAAGAAGGTATAACAGATCACGAAGAACCCAGCCCCGACAATTCGCGATCGATTTTCGTAGTTCGGTATCAATGACCGCGCATCTGCCATTCAATTCCTCTTCAAGCGATACGGTGATCCCATGCACATAATCCCGAAGCTTGTGAATGAATTGCTATCTATGCCTTGCAAGCTCATCGGATTTTGACAGCCTGAGATCTACCCATGAGCGACTCAATTATCTTATTGTAAGGCTACCCAATTTCAATGCAGATCTTTATTTCATGGTGTAATTTGGCGGAAGTTTCCCCTGGCAGCGATCGAGCAATTTACCAAACAGCGTCACAAATCCTACATATGGTTCCATGGACCTCTCATGAGAACAAGGGGAAGATTACATTATGGATTTTATGTTTTATGTTTCGTAGTTTTGTGTCGCTCCAGGAGGGTTGATCCTCGATGTATGCATTCGTGTATTAATTTCTCTTGGGCACCGGAAGTGTTGTAAACGTCAACAGCCATTCCCCTATTGATTGCTATCTGCTCCATTCTTCATGCCGTTCCCGTCCCCTCCCGTTATCTAGGATGTGTGCTTTCAAAAGGCACCGGGGATAAAGTCGTTCTATAACTACTCGGACAATAACATGCTGGCCGTGGATTCCAACCGAAGTTTAGTAGACATCAGCCAAAGATTCCCTGATAGAGCTGAGATATAACAGATGGAAATTTCGTCTAGCGAAACACGATTTACAAGTTCTATGGCGAGGCGCAATATGTATGGGTAGGCACTGATGGAATTGATCTTTTGTAAAGAGCTATCACGCGTGACAAAACTTCTTTGAATAGTAATTAAGGAAGGCTTGCTGAACTTACGAGTTTGCGATGCGCTGTGCGCACCGCAAACTCGTAAACAAGGGTACTGTAGGCTTATGAGCGGACCCCGATGGTCCGCTCATAAGCATACATGAAGGCCACTGCAACACAGGACGACCGCTTGCAACCGGATTTTTTTTTGCAAACACTGAACACAAATTACACGGCATACAATACATTGAACGATCCTACCAACACTAGGATGGATCCAAAGACTTGGGACGCGCGCGGGGGCAGGGGCCCCCTGCGCTCGCCCAAGTCTTTGATGATCAGTGTGAGGGTAAAAGACTAAACCCATACAGAACAAAACTCGAAAGTTAGCACAAGGTCTGAACACCCCTACCCTCCTGTGAACGCATCGCCGGATCGGGCCCCCATCCGGAGGCGTACACTCCGCTAGCTACGAGAAGAAAGGCATCTGTTACTCGCTCCGGTATCCAAAGGGGAGGGTATCGTAGCCCTGGGTAGCGGGGCTTCCGGGAGGGCCGACGGCGGGGATTCCAGCTCGTGCTCCCACCACCCTCTTGTCCCACACGGCTCCGAAGCTCTTGAGGAGGGTCTTCGACGTGACGGTGTGATCGCGGGCGGCCTCGATCCGGAAGATGGGGACCTGAATGGAGGGGTTGAAAGAATGTAGAACAATATTTGGGAGGGGTACCTTGGGGGGAACGGGCGCACGCGAGGGCCTCATGATCCCCTCCACATTCCTGACGATGGAGGCAAAGTTGATCGATTCCGAGGCCTCGGACGTCAGCGGAAAGCCACGGCACTTGACCGTTTCCTTGGGAGCAGTCTCCGGCGTCGTTCCCTCGGGGATGCAGCGTAGCGCGTAGACCTGTCGATTGAGGGTATTAGAGTGGTTTGGTGGGGAGGAGGGGTACCTTGGGGCCCTGGGTGACGAACTCGATGCACTTCATCCCGGGCAGCTCGTCCGTCATGCGTCCCATGATTTCGCCGACGAGATCACCGAGCGGGTTGGGCTCGTCGTCGCGGGCAGCGAAGATGACCGAGTCCGTGTCTAAAAAAGTTAGAGTTGGGAGGGGGCGGGTGCACCCACCACAGTAGAGGAGGTTCTCCGGTGCGATCCTCTCCAGGGCCTCGTACAGGCGGCACCTTGCGTAGGCAGTGGTCAGAGACGCGATTGCGATACTGTTCGTGTTGAGGGGCTCGACAGCCCGCCCCTCCCGGCGGAGCGTGATCTTCACTCGGTCGGATCCCGGGATGATCACCACGTCCTGGATTTCAATCGTCGAGTCTTCGATGATCTGCATGAAGTCGTGGTACGAGTTCGTGATGATGGTGCGGCTCTTGTTCGGGTTTTCGCCCATCTTGCCCCACTGCAATGGTTTTCCTAAAGTAAATGGCCCCCTCCTAATTCACGAACCAGGCTGTTCAGGAGCAGCTTCGTGACCGCCCTGGTCGGAGGGATGGAGGCGACGCGATCTGCGTTGACCTCGATTCCCTCCTTGTCCAGCCACATTGCGAGATGCTCTCGTTTCTGCGCCTCAGTGGCCACCCCCGCAGGCCATCCCGATGCCTCCTGGTAAAGGAAGGATAATGCCAATTCGTACCCCGTATCCCATACCACTTTCTGTAGGAGGAATTTGTCAATGTACTTGGAGAAGAGGCCGTCGCTCTCGCCCCTCTTGTACTCCAGCCACTTCGTGTAGTGGACAGCCTGAATAGGAACCTTTTCTACAACCAGTGATAGAGGGTGCAACCTCGTAGGAGCACACAATGGTGTATCCCTTTCGGAGGGCCAGCTCGAGCTCACACGTCGCCCACGTCCCCTCGAACTCCCTCTCCTCGTCCGTGTGCGGGCACGTCCGATGAATTACGTGGCGCTCCTCTCCCATGCCTACGTGCGCCGCACACCGCAAGCAGTAGGCAAACTTGAGCTTCCCCTCCACGGTGGCAGGGAGCACGGGGAGGTACCCAGTGGTGGGGGGCCTCACCTATAACAACGGATGGATCATTCAAGAGACGCCCCCTTATCGCTAACCCGGCAGAAGAGGAAGCCGTCGACGTGGCGCTTCAGCTCGGCGGGATCCGCGATCAGTTGTGGGAGTTGTGCTCCCGAGATGGTCCTCATTCCGCCCACAGGGTATCGACGGTATTTTTGGATGTACGGATACCTGAATAATATATTCATTATTTGACACCGCTGGATTTTCTTGATGGAACACAGACTCACAGTGAGCAAAAGTCAAAGTATTTGGCGCTCCACATCAGATCGGGCTTGAACCACTGCTTGAATCCCTCCACACATCCACCTCGGAAGCTGTTCCGAATGCTTATGGGGGCCTAGGACTAGTTCGGACTTGCGGGGGCAGTGTGTTACCTTGATCTCAGTATTTCTGAAGAACTCCTCCATGTCGGGATCTTCCTCTCGCTCCCGGTCCACTTGGCAGCTCCATACGGAGATGATCGGGTATCCGGCCCGCTCAATCTCGATCTCCCTGAGACGATCGCGGTCCCTGATCTTCCAAGCAGGCTCTCCGTGCATCATGTCCGAATCGCGGTAGCGACATTCGTGCTGATGATAATAGCATCCTTAAAGTAGGGTGAAATAATGACAGTTCGGGGGCAGTCTTACCCTTGTACTCAAAGACCCGAAGCTCATCGGTATCCTCGAGCTTGATGAGAGCATCCACAAAGTAGGAAGCGATCTGAATGGGTACGAGCTTTACGTATTGTCCTATTAGCTAGGCTTACCTGGAACTCCCCCTCTGGGTGCCGGGCGTCTCGTAGAACCTCCCAGTTCTTCTGCTCCTTGTACCAGTCGATTGCGACGAGGGCCTCCTTGGACTGTCGGAGCTTGAGGTTCTCCGGGCGGTCCACCATAAGGGTGTCTTTCGCCAAACCCATCCTTCTATAGGTCAGTAGCGCTGTCGATGCAGCAGTTGTCGCCTCTATGAAGGGCGACACCCCCGCATTGGCCTCGAATTGTTTCGAGAATGCAATCCCGCCTTCCGCAAGAAGGATTACATCCGAAAAACAGTAGCCGAGAATTTCAGGAATGAACTCGAAGATCGCGGGATCTGTAGAGAAAAATATATCCAGCTTCCTAGCCCTATGGTTACCGGGTCCTGCGAGTTGTTCGGCGTGCCATCTCTCGAGCGCTGCCCGCTTAGCGGGTGTTTTGCTCATGGGGTCGTAGAACTTGAGGTCTGGTACCAACCCTCGATAACCGTAGTTCTCCGGCACATTGAAAAGATAGGGGAAATATCCTGAATGGGTGATAAAGAGTCTGGTGGGATGTGGGATTACCTTTCTTTAACTCGGTTAGACCGAACTGCTTCGGGAATGTATCCAGCCCGGCAGGGATAAAGTTGAGGGAATCCACAAGTCGTGCTTCCCCCACTCTCATCGAGTATACTTTTCGGCCCACAAATATTGGCATTTCATGTACACGCTCTGTTTCTTCCACTTCGTCGAGAACGTCTGCACCGGGTTCGAGGTCTTGCATGCCCCGGAGGACCTCATGGACCAGAAACTGGCCATCGTATTTAGGGGAATTCATTTATAAAATATTTGGTAGAATCAGTTTACCCCTTCAGATTGTGGGCGATGGCCGTGTAGCCCTTGTTGCACCGACTCCCCAGCCACTCCAGGAAGAGACGGATTGGATTGACTCCCTCATTTTCACGATCCAGCGAGTGCCATACTTTTAGGCGGTCCGAGGGATCCCCACAGTCCTCACAGCGCCCAAAGGCAGTGTCCGTGTACGAGGAGGGCATCATGTCCTGGCACTTTGTGCAGCACTTGAGGGCAAGGAGTACGTTGGCCTGATAAGAAACACCCACCCCTTTCCGTACGGGTAATAAGCTAAGTACCTCGTGACGGGACTTCTCGTAACGGCTGTCGTCCTCGGTGTCAGAGTCCCCTCCATCGCTAGCACTCGGAGCTGGGACTGCCGACTGCCCCGCGCGCACGTTCGACTGCAATGTTCACCCTCCTGATTCAAATTTACACCCTATTGCATACCTCAATGTCGAAGAATATCGTCTTTCTAATAAACCTCTTGGACAGAGGGGCACATTTTCGCAGGTAGCACTGCTTGTGGTCGGTAGGACGTCGGACAGCGCATCTTGTGCAGTACTCCTCGCCACACTTGTGGTCTGCAGCATTGGTTCGCTTGTAGACAGCCGCACTACACGTCGCGCACACCTATAGTACTGTTGATCCTGGGAGCTGTACTGTGGGGGATACCTTGTTGGTTTGACACGCCGTCTTCGTCTCCTGGGGCGAGTCAGTGGGCGATTGCGTATGCCTCAGGAGGCAAGCTTGTGATCGGAACCTCATGCGACAGTCTGGGCATTGGATGGAGACACCCTCCTCTTCACAGTCAGACTGGTCAAAGTGCCAGCACCTGACGCAACGAACGGGACACACGTAGTGTCGCTCGAGGTGGTCGTACGTCATGTTGCAGCGTGCACACCAGTACTCGCGGCCTGACACCTGTGTTTAATGGAATTTTAAAGTTGTCTTACTGAAGAATGGTGCCATCTTCTTGATGTGATCAAAGTGGCCTTCATGAAGACGAAGGTTCAGCACAGCACGCTGCGATACGTATGGCCCGTTGAACCATGGGCGCATTGTCGTATCACCGAGGAATACATTGATCTGGTATGCGGAGAGGTGGTCCTATATTCAAGTCAGTATATTTAATCATGGTCAGGTTTCTACCTGGAACACTTGTAGTTCTTCTTTCCCGTAATCACGGGATTTGCTACGAGGTATACCAGCATCACGCATGAGGGCAAGTGCTGACTCTTTCAGCACGGTCGGGTATCTTAGGGCTCGGAATCGTCTCCGGTCCCCGGTAACTAGGGGCTCGGCATAAGCTTTGGCCAGGACTAGGGCCTTCGGGAGGCAGTAGTCCTCGCCTGATTGGAAATCATTAACACCCCTTTATCCATTATCGTACGTACCCTTAACTATGGTCATGATCTTGCTGGACCTTTCCTGACCGCCGTCGTACGGAATGACATTCCTCCGCCTCTTGCCCGATCCCGTTCGCCCTTTGACGAAGATTAACGTCAACCGCCCCTGCAAGGTAAAGATATGTACAATTTAGTGGTTGTGAGCTCACTCGGGCTGTGAGCTCCACCTTCGTGTTGGTACCGGACTGAGCGAGGTCAAAGAGCTCCCTCCGGAACAGTTGCGGCGCAAAGGCGGCGATGCGTCGGTGTCTGATGTACCGACTCGTCGGCATTCCGGCAAAGTGGAAGTCCATTCCGATGTAATCTTGGGGGCCATATCTCCCGCGGCCTTCTTCGAAGAGGGACCCGATCACGTGATCCAGGACCTCGTTCGTCCCTCCGGGCCATAGAAGGGCCTCCGGACGGAAGAACACTTCGAACTCCCTGGTGCTGGTCTTGAGTGTCTTGGTCGTGGAAGCACGCATCCTTCCCCTCTCCAACATTAGTTCGAGGGGTGGAGCCTCCCCCTAATAACCGTATGAGCAGAAAATTGTGCAAGGGACCCACCGCGTCGTAGAGCCTCTGCAGGTGCGCCTTCACTGCCTCGTCCGCATCGTCGGTCGTATCCTCGACTGCTCCCGCTCCAACTTGCTGGAGTGCCTGAAATATCAGTAAGATTTCATTATTTTTCAAGGGCCAGGGTCAACCTCGTCTGGAGTTGCGGCGACATCCGGAGAGGCGGCGAGCATCTCACTGGCAGCTGGAGAGTAGTCGAAGAGATCTGGCGAGGCAATGCCCATCTCATCTGGGGAGGCGTCGAACAGGTCCGGAGAGTGGGACTGTAATTACATGCATGTTTGTCAGATAAGGTTTTGAAGTAACCTGTTCACACTGAATGGGAAGGTTCCATGTAGCAGCAGCTGGAGCGGTGTATGTCACTTGCATCCTGGCCTTCTTTGACTGCGTCCCCAGATTCGGCATGCTCATAGCCGCCCGCTTGGAGTTCCTCTGTTCCGCGTTCTAGAATTATGGCTGAATGTGTTCGTAATAAAGAATACCTGGTACTCCTCGGACATACACGTTTCCCACTCCATCTCGTCGTCCGCAGACGTCTGGGTGGGGAAGTGAAAGGAACCCGAACACAGGGATGCGACCCTCTCCGATGCGTTAGCGCCAGGCTTCTTGAGTATAGTAATAATTTAGGTGCATTTTACCACATCTAGACTGGACAGATAGAAATTCACCTGGAGGTTGAACGTTGGTTCTGGAGCATTACCTTCCCTCGCTAGGACGGAGGGCTGTGAGAAAGTCTGTAGAAATGGCGTGAATATTCCACACATCTCTCTTTACACTTACCATTGGGAGAGGGGGCCAATCCCCTGGGCGGGTGATCGGGGTGGAGGTGAACGGGACGTACGACTGCATGGCGACTAGCCTCTCATTCCAACCGAAGAGCGGACGTGGGGGCGAGAGAGTGGGCTCGGCCCTCGCGATGGGCATGATGGCCGCACGCCTCCTGTCTCGCCGCCGGTGCACTGGGACAAAGGGCTCCTCAGTGGCTTGCACCGTGTCAGGGTCCTGAAATAGTGTTAATTACAACATCGAAGATGCCAGCGGGGATGTCGGGGAGCTTTGGGGGCGTCGGACCGATGACGGTAGTGGATTCCCAGCTCAGCCTTCATCGAAGGCCGCCTCTGTTTAAAATGGTGTTTTGTGGAATTATTTGAAAAACACGTACCTGCATTGCTGAGTCATTCGGGGGGCGCTGCATTTGATCGTGGCGGCAGCCAGAGTGATAGAGAGGGAGAGAGCGCTCTATCCCTGTAAACGCTGTCATTCCACATGAATACATCCGAGGAGAGCAGCTGCACCCAGCCCCGCGTCAACAAACCACTCATCGCGGGTAGGAAACGTATGAACGCGGATCAATCTGCATACCTACAGGTACGAGTTTTTAAAAATTCTCTCAAAAATAGCTATTTCAGCCAGTAGAGACGTATAGCGCAGATATCTTCAACTCTTATTTCCTCCCCTCAGGGGATCTCAAACCTTCTACGCAAGTAGAGGGAACGACCCCCTGGTCAACGAGAAGCCCATCGTTTACCAGTTCTTCATTGCCAAAGGAAGCTCCCCAACATTCAACATTAGGGTTGTCGAATTCAAGCGGAAGCGTTTGCTTTCGTCTCCAGACAGGCGACGGCGAATTCAAGCGCTTGAATTCGAGACGAAGCGAATTCAAGCGCTTGAATTCGAGTCGTCTCGAAT
>JACMIG010002253.1:0-15975 GCA_014805385.1 Levipalatum texanum | reverse complement strand
GTAAGCAGCGTAGTGATCTATCTTCTGCCGCAGAAGATAGATCACTACGCTGGTTACCGCGAAGGTAGTTCGCGCGTCGCCTCCGCATCACTATAATACCGGACAATAGTTTTTTTTAATTTAAACTTCCTGCAACCGTGCGGTATGGAAGGTCGTATTCACGACCAAAACTCCTATACAGATGAATTTCAGAGGCCCCATAAATGGTTCCGAATTCGGCCCGGTCCATGTAACCATCAATATGTACCTTAGGTATAGCCACTCTTTCTATCGCCTATGAAACCTCCAATCTTTCAGGGCCCTTTCTCGCTTTGACGACACCAATGGAGAATTCACAGCACAAATCACACTGCGACAGGTCAGTCGGACCGGGATTCGAAAGAATCATGAAACCGTTTCAGGAATGGGTCGATGAGCGCTTGATCTTTGAAACACCAAAGCCGCGTCACATAGAACTGCAGCCAGATGCGATTTGGGTTAGCGGATTCGCTGTGTCTGTATATTATGCCTTGTAGATTCCGGACACGTTTTTCCCAAATGAGCTGCAAGCCAGAAGGCATGAAATCGATATGCCGAACACCTTTATTCGCGTCCAAAACGGAAGCGGTCAAGTTCTATATTCAATGAGGTATGAATCCAAGTTTTTTTATTCCTCAATTAATGTTCCAGGCTTACTCTAACGCTATCCTGCCCAATGTATCTAAGGTATTTCCCGTTTGACCGCCAAACGTGCAACATAGACATTGCATCGTATGCCAGAACGACGGAGGACATTGGTGCGTTTGTATTACTTTTTGAAAATAATAGCACTATAATGTATATATTATATCTTGTGTTATTATATTATTTACGTGCCTTGTAGTGTATGAATGGAAACCCTCAAACCCCACCCAGCTAAGGGAAGGGCTGGGGGCATCCATACCCACGTTCGACCTCCAGGACATTCTGGCAGACAATTGCACATCCGTCACCAATACGGGAACATACTCCTGCTTGAGAACCAAGATTTCTCTGAAGCGAATGGTCGCTTTCTATGTCTTCCGGGTAATTCCGAGAATTAAGGCAATATTAAAAAAAACATTTCAGCTCATAATCCCATCATTCCTCCTCGTTATTTTATCGCTCGTGGCCCTGGGAATCTCACATGAAGCGCTTGAAATCCGCGCTGCTATCGAAGTCGCTGCCCTCTTGGCTTTCACCATATTGGTATGCTCAGTGATCTTGACAGTGATCTTGACGCCTCCAATCCAGGTCAACGGTGTAAGCTCCAGACTTCCCCCGAACCAAGCCATTCATATGGAAATGTGGATTTTGTCGTGCTACGGTATGCCTACTGGTTAGTCTATAATGGATGGATGTTTGTTCAGGATACATTGTTGCGACTCTCATCGAGTCGGTAATCATCCATTTCGTTTACACGCTGAAGAAATTGAACGACGCAAAAGAGGCTTCCATCAGAACCCAATTCATCGACGGCATCGCCCGCAACGCTCTTATCGGTTCATTCTTCGGCCATGCCGTCTCGGTCAGAACAATCCAATCGGCGTAATTGAGAACTACTTTCAGTTCTGGTGGCAGTTCTCCTAAAATGGCCTATGGATTTCATATCTGTCGCCAATTTATTGTTATGTATAAAAAGTTTTATCGTCAAGAAAAGTGCAATAACATTGCGATCGAAATGTCAACATGAAAATCAAGTTCGGAATGTATCACAGTTGCATTCGTTTTTAAATGATATGATCCATGTTCGATACAATTCTGTCATGCGGAACAAAATAATATAGTAAGATTACGATAGATTAGTTTGCGATGATTATTAAAGTTAGTTGAGTGATTTAGAAGGGAAATTTCAGCACTTACACAAAATGCCGCAGGCGCATCCAAATGTCGCAGCTACCGGATTGACCCTATAGATTGGTAATTCTCACTGCGAACAGACAACCACAACATTTCAAGGTACTCCACAAGGTCTGAAATCCCGATGTTACTCTGTTTAGCAAAGTGCTAGTTTGCCATGATGGAAATACTATTTCTCCGGGACTTCCATGTAATTGAGATCCCCGAGTTCCAAATAGACAAAATAAACGTTTGTTTGTGGAAAAATGTTAATTATTCACCCGAAACGGGAGCATTCTAAACAGAGTAGTGCCGGGATTTGTGAAACTTGCCAAGTGCCCTAGCGGGAAGCTTCATACATTTTCGGGACATCTTATAGCTATCGAAACTAAACTCGTTCAGGTCAATTCAGTACTCATCGATTTTATCGATTTTGTTGGGTTTAATTCTTTAGTGTCAAATTATGGCAGTAGTGCTTACCTCGCCTGTCGCCTCCTTCCGCCTGCCACAGGCGGCATGTCCCCATTCCATCCGTACATCCTTCCTATTCGCGTTGCGGGCGCTCATCGCGAACTCCTGGAGATCGTCGCTGAAAAATAACAATCATTTTACATTATTGGCCCTGGAAAATATAAAAAAAATCGTTGACTTCTAACTATCCCCACCTCAGCATGGTATCCTCTCCTCGAATCAAGATGTAAGCGCGGACAGTGCGCGTCGGCTTGCCCTGAAGAAATACTTTCCAATTATCGATCCAATTATCGATTGATGTTACCGTACCTCGGGTGGAAACTGCTGGAAGAGCCGCTTGTTGATCTTGCGCTGCTCCGTTGGATGGAGTGCAGCACAGGGAGATCCACATGGCGTTCGCTCCTCGTCTCCCTCCTCCTCGCTGCTCTGCTCGCTGCTCGCGCGGGCATCGGTCTGAACAATTTAATATTATCGATTAAATGCCAAAAATCGATTTAAAAAAAAAACCCGATAGATCAAGGATCAATCACCTCCTCTCCGGTGTGATCGCTGTCGCAGACGGCAACCGGCAGGCGGTAGACGTGAGAGAGGGCAAAGGGCGAAGAGCCGAATCCGAGGGCTACCTGTAGATTTGCTAAATGCACCGAGCACGATAAAAGAAATAGATAAATCTACCGTACCTCCCGAACACTTCCATGACTCCGTCCCTTGAGGGCCGCTCGCAGCGCATCGCGTACACGCACGGCAGCCGCGCCCTGCGATCCTATGCAATGTGGAAAATCAGCGTGTCACCAACCTCGTCGGGCTCCATCAGTCGAGCGATCGGCGCACCGAGAAGGCCGTGGTGCAGGAGGAGGGACTGCAATGGGAATTATGCACTGTGTATTGATCAAATTGGAAAGTTCACTGACGCACCTCGTAGGCGAGTCCAGCCCACTGGGCCCATGCGTGAAGGCAGACGCACCGCCCCGAGCACATCGACATCGGAGGGCAATCGGCTGCTGACGGCATCAACACCATCTGGAACGACCGATAGCATGGATAATATAAAATCAATCCCACTCCTGAAACTGCGGCCACGGTTCGAGCGTGAGCACCGGTAAACAAACGGCGTGAGCCACGACGTGTACCACGCTCACAAAAGCCCTCATCGCGAGTTTGTTGGTACTCATGGTCTAACCGTGGTCATGATCACGTGTTCTAGAGCGATGGCCAGGTACTACTCCTCACGAGCCTTCTGTCCCCACTGGCGTTGCTCACAATCAGGTTATTCACCAGAGGGTACTACCCCACGACTCAGTCCCCTTTCGGATCTCCGGAGGATCAAAACTAAATAGCAGGTATATTCCTTCGCAAGGCAACGTTTGACAATGTCTGTACTCCCAATCCAACACTACGATAGATTTTATCGATTTACATCGAGGTTACATAAAACAGCGCATATCCTCAACAAGAAGGGTAGTATAAAAACTCACAGTGGCACCAAACGAGCCGGAATACACAAAATAGGGAAGTTGACAAAAGTGTGGTCAAACGGGCCGTGAGCAGAGTTAAACCAATAGAATAAAGCATACCCGGGAATGGAATTAGGTAAGGGCGCAATCGAGAACAGAAAACACAACGAAAACTGCAATTGAAAAATGATGTAAATTAGTAAATAAAACAATCCTAGAAGCTAGCCAAAATTGTGAGCCTATTTGCGTGGTGGCGGGCCGCCGGACTTGCGAGTGGGTGGTTGAGAGGGTCCGGCCTCGTTCTTGAGCATGGCGTGGAGATCAGCGAGGTCACTGAGGCGCTTTCGGTCGGCGGCAGCGAGGGGCGCCGCTGGCGGGCCGGGTGCCGGGAGGGGCGCCGCTGGCGGGCCGGGTGCCAGGAGGTGGCCGGTGGCCGACTTTCTATGATTTGGCAAAGGCGCAGATTGTGTTGATGGCGCGGGGCCTGAATGCTCTTGCGCTACCATCATCCCACGGATGCCTGCGGAGATACAATTCTTCACCGGGGGGACTCTGGGGTACCTGACGAGGCTTGCACCGATTCACTCGACGACTTGGCACCATCCGAAATGCGCATACGCTTGGGGCGCGTTGCCGGGACCTGGAAGGGCGTCAACATAAAAAGTGCCGATTGCAACATAGTGCGTCAGCCGAAACATAAAGTGCGTCAATCCAAGGCGCACTTCTTCTACGCTGGGGCTTCGGTTGGCCCTCTTGTTTAGCTCCTCCCTGCAGTGTTCAGCGCCCGCCCTGGCGTCGGCCACGTTGAATCCGTGATGAATGGCCTGAAAAGGCAATGCTATTTTTTTTTACAAAATAAAAAATCGATAATTACAAATAATCAATAAAAAATTAGCCGTGAAAATCTCCCACCCTCTCATAGCATCCAAGGGCATCCGCCCATCGGCGACTCTCCTCGTGACTGCAAGCATAAAGTATATTCTCGGGTCTTTTACAATTAATTACAAATGTTATTCTTTTTGCCCATCATATTCGAATTGATAAATAATATAGAAACCAACTTCTTGGCCAATCCAAACAGCGTCTGTATGAAGTACTTCCGGGCATTGCGGTGTTCGGGCTCGAAACCGAGAGCACGCTTCAAACAAAGAGTGGGAATGGCTAATGGGAGAAGGGAAAAATCACAAATCGACCTCGAAGTATTTCTCCGAGTCGGCAAGGCGGCCATCGTTGACGAGACTGCAAATTAATAATTATGCAATGTGATGGTGGGAGAGAGCTCAAGTTTACAGTAATTGTCATACGACGACGTTTGCTGTACCACTTGGAGCTTAGAAATAAATAAATAAAAATAATGGTGTCGGCAGAATCCATTCTAAAACGTTTGGCGTCTAGTCACAGGTACGAGACTGGACTAAATGCGAAAGGCGGTGTAGGGAGACTAGTGCAGATTTCGATAATTTCCCTACGACGACTTTTACTACACCGCTTCAATAAAATCGACTTACAGTGCCCCCAGTGCGACGTAGGCATCGGCGCATTCGACCCACGTCTCGGAGGCCTTCTTGAGGAGATCCCAGGCCTCGCCCTTGTCTCCCGCTCTCATCTGCGCTATTCCCTGCATGGAGGGCGACACCCGAGTAGAAGAGAGTTCAGTCTGCGATAGACCTGTGTCACGAGTCGGCGCGCCTCCCGTTGATTCTGCTTGCGCCGTGCAACTATCCCACGCTCAGCGACGAGAACCTGCAAGGATAAATAAATAAATAAGATAAATAAAATGAAGCGTTCCAGAGTAAACGTAATCTTCAAATACAGCTTTTGTGTTTTTTCCTTGCCATTATTCCTAATATTAAATATGTATTTATTAACTGTCTTACATCCTGGAGCATGCTCCCTGTCGCTCGTCCCGCCAGTCCGACTGCCTCCTCCGCGTGTCGATTCCGCACCAGCTCCAGGTCCTCCGTCCATTCCGAATACGACCGCTCGTCCCTGAATTAAATCAATAGATCTTTTTATTTCAATAGGTCGAAAAATTCTTTGCAGAGATAACGCCAGTCCCCGAGATAAGCACAGAAACATTTGTAGCGTTTCGCGTCTCATTACTGCGCTTATCTCATCGGAGGACGAATGTCACCCCCGGACTGATTTAATAATTAGCATAACATCAATCGAAAATGAACTCACACGAGGTACTCGGGAAGTATCGGTGGACCTGCTACCGATTCCATTGCCTCAAGTAGTGAGCAGGCATCAGTACTAGTCTTTCATGCCGCGTATTTTCAATCATAATCTTGGTACAAATAAAATAGTTTTCCGGGAAGATTACGAATCCCGTTCGATCCGATACCTACCTCATCGATAGAATACCGCAGCGGTTCAACCGCTTCCACGATTATGCGCAGCAATTCGCTGACCTGCGGGCGCTTGCCGAGCGCGGTTACCGGTACGAGAACCTGAAAAGATTCTTGTAAATTTTGGAATTCGGAATTTAAATAATACCAGGACGCAGAAGTCCTGATGAATCGATACCTACATGTCAATCTCCACAAATCTAAAATGATAAATTTATATTTTTTTCAAAATAAAATAATGTAATTTAATTATTTTCTGGGTTTAGAAATACTAATAACTGAAATAATAATAACCTGCATGTCAGTCTCCCTCAAGTCCATTCGTCGTCCTCCTTCGGCTCCACATATAAGTTTTACGCGAGCTCCGGCAGCGTCGCACGTCCGCACGCGTCCAATGAGGCGATCGCCGACGCAGAGGCGCTCCTCGGATTGAGAACATTTAGAAGGGAGGCAATGAGAGGAAGAAGAGGCTCGATCACAGGAGGGTGCAGGGGACCTCGGTTCTATCGCGAAGTCGTCGCTCATTAATCAGCCGGCCAGCAAATGATTCGAACGGCGGCACGATGGAAGCATTCCCGGGAGTATCCACCAGCACGGGCAGCACCGGGTTAGCGGCTGGAAAATAAATTGTACCAATAAATCTGAAAAACAATCAACAAAATATTTACCTGGATCATTCACAGCGGCTTCTCGTGCGGTGGGTGCGGGTTGATCAGTGGGCTGAAAAAAGGTAATGAAAAAGGCAGGGAATTAAACTTATCAATGAAAAGTGGAGAAAATCAATAACCATAAAACAGAAGAAAAAGAAATGAAAATACCGGTTGTCCGGAAGAAGTGGTGTCGTCGAGAAAAGTGGAGAAAATCAATAACCATAAAACAGAAGAAAAAGAAATGAAAATACCGGTTGTCCGGAAGTGGTGGCTTCGTCGAGTCCGGATTGTATGATGAGGGAGCCGATGGCTTCGGCGACGGAGCGGAATCGGCCACTACCATCTCGCGAGGAGGTAGGCATGTCCTCAGCAGGGTTAATTGGTCCTTCTCCATCCGAGAACGAAGAAGGCACCGACATTGTTCGGCAGTAGCGAGGGCAGAGGTCTGGCTACCTCAAATAGTGAGATTCTGTTCGCGTCACGAGAAAGAAATGCTTTATTCAAGACAGTATTGCAGAAAGGAGGGGGAGTGTAATCGTGCTTGGAAATGGCAGGTAGATCAATGGCTGACCGAATGAGATTCGAGGAGGAGTGACTATGGTTCCTGAAAAGTGAAGAGAGAATCACAGAAGCTTGACTAAATACAAGTGAAAATGCAGCACAACGTTTGAGGTCTGGACTATTACTATTTCGATTCTAGCACGGAAATTGTAATTAGAATGTATAATATTATTTCAATCTACGCGACGTCGAAATAAATACACGCTAGCAATCCTAGGGATAAAATAGCAGAATTCAAAAAGCCTATACAAAATTCAATGAATATTTTAGTATACACTACCTACATAATTAGAACTTTTGGGTGCTTCATCGGATTTAGTTCTTTCAGAAAGAGCGGCAATTTTTAAACATAGTCTGCACGTCGATAAAATCCGTGTATCAGTTAGTGATGGTGAGTATTCGTTTCGTTTGGAAATCTTAGCTTCCTAGGGGAGGAGCGGAAGGAATGGCTCTTCGCAGAGGAGTAGGGATGGGAGCGATCTTCGGTGTCTTGGGCGAGCCTCTGGCCTGGCTAGGATGGGGTCGGAAGAGGGTATCGGGAAGAGCTTCGGGTCGAATCGGACGGAGGCCCTCGGCTAGGAGGACGTGACGGGCTCTCTGCAAATACATTGCAATTTATTTATAAATTAGCATTAATAAGACATCTTTATTTACTGTAATAAAAATCGCACCTTGAGCATGAGGGTTCCGAGCTGCGCCTTCGTGAGGGGCGACCAAGCAGACGTTGTAGCATAGTATTTGCCGGACTGAACATTCGTCAGGTTCCTGATCCCCATGCATTCGATCAAGGCGGCTTCACGAGTTAGGGCTTCCTGCAATGATGCTCACAATGATAAAGGGCAATTTATCTCCATCTTCGAAACCCCGAAATTCCTAATAATAAGAACCACAAGTAATTTCAGTGGAAAGATCGATGCAGACATTCATCCCATCAAAATCACGAACCTCATCGCAAATATTCTGGCTGATCTGCACGGACAGGACTCCGGTATTCGAGCGCCATATTTCGATGATCCGCGACAGCTTCGATGTCAGGCGCTAAAATATGGCACCATATACTCGTCAGCGACAACTGGCGCCTTACCGGTGACTGGCACTCGTTTTCTCGCTTAGCATCGATAAGGTGTTGCAGGGGGCGGGCCTTAGTGCCCTTGCCAATGTAGAAAACTGCAAATCAATCGATTAGTATCGATCGATGACAGGCTTTTATGTATCGAAAGTACGCTTACTCGCTTCGACAAACATGGCCAGCGTGACGTCTTCTGCTTTAGCGGGAAGGAGTCGCGGATCGAGGAGCAGGTAGCAGAAGGCAGTCACACCGCGATTGACGAACATTGCACTGCAGGTACAGATTACGCAAAACGAGCGGAGGCACTAGAAATGCGCCAATCCTTGTTGACGCACATAGTGCTACCCACCGTAGACTCTCATCAGCAGCAACGGCCGATCCTTCATGCCATCCACGGCCAGCCATTGCGAGTTCGAGAGGGCGCGAAAAGCGAGCGCCCACTGACGTATTCTTCGGTGCTCCTGGAATAAAGTATTTTTGCAATTTATGTATTTATAAGTAAATCCATTTTAAAGCACTCACCCTTTCCCCCTGCTCCTCCCTTATCTAGATCGGCGGCTGCTTTGTGTATGTCCACGAGCTTCCGCTCGTACGCCGTTCGCACGCCACCCGACATGGGACCCGCGGCTATGCCGACGGACTTAAGCTCCCTATGAAGTTACTACGTTTAGCAAAACATGCTCCGAATTCAATACATTTAGTAAAGCTGATAAACTGAATAAGTTTGTAAAAAACGAACTTCCTCAGCTTCGTCTCCGTCAGGCCGGCAACGCGATCCCGCAGACCATCGGGCGTCTGCCTTCCGCTCCTACATCGACTCTTGGATCGCCCCTTCCGCCCACTGCCATCGAGTGCACCTGCCGGAGACTGGCTGCGACCACGAGCTGATGCTAAAATCAATATTCCAATAATGACGAAAAATCAATAATAACAAAATAAATAAGCACTATGAATTACAGCTGACCCTTTGCCCCTCCTCTCGATCCCTCGTCTAGTGTCCGCCCCGCATCGAGTGAACGACTCCGCTGATGATGGCGCTGCGACGGCGTTACAAGACAGGGCTAAATTCAAATTATCGATCGATCAATGTACTTCATTCTCACCGCCTCTTCCTCCTCATCTTGACTCGGAATCCACTCCCAGTCGCTATTATCATCTGCCACTTTTCGTCCCCGTCCCTTCTTCCCTCCCGTCTTCTTCGCCGGAGTCTTTTTCACGCGCATCGTCACGTTGTTGTGCAAGGGAGTCGCTGAAATGTAATAGATAATTTTAAATGTTAATCGATAATTCAAACCTCGCTTGTTCTCCTTCCTCGGCCTATTTTCGGGTGTGATCGGCACAGCCTGCCGGAGGAGTGGGTATAGAGAAGCACGAGCGGTCGCCACATCGCCATTCGTGCCGCGGACAACCGGAGCTGGTCCGACCCTGAACAGCATCGTTTGAACTAGAACTTTGATGCACTCATCGCAAACTGAGTGTGATTACCGTACCATGCTGCCGGTCCTCCACGGCTCTGCCGCCGCGAAATGTGCAGCTCCTCCAGGGCCGTGATGTAGGACGTACCGCCGGTTGCCGCACTCGAATCGCCGAACGAAACGCGGGGCGTGGACGTTACGACAGGCCTGGAAACGTGATAAATAACACAAATATGATTTTATTTAAGTGAGGAATAATATGATTATTTAACCTATGGATCGATAAAATACGATTGTTTCATAAAATATATATAACCTCTGATTGTCGCTGTAAGCCCTCGCTCGCAGAGACCACAGCGATCCGATCGTCCTGCAGCGGGAGCCAATTTTGATTCGTTCTGCTGATATCGATTGTATTCCTTCCAGACTTGAGACATTATCCACGATCATAAAGCTAGTTTGGATGGGAATTGATGTGAAAGAAGATCTCCACTGGATTTCGATAAACAATTTCATATTTTCCAAAGACATAGAAAGACGTTGCTTGCTAGAACACCGCAAGTCTTTTATAAAATCTATATCTAAAGACAGTTGCTGTTAGAGAAGACAAAGAGGGCGTACCGGCGGACACGCTTCCGAGCGCCCTTGAGGACCTTGGAGATGCGGGATCCGAAGTGTAGGTCGGCCACGCGGCGCAGCACTGACCGACGCTGACTGTCAGTACGTCGCGCCATCCGCTCCAGGAACCTAACAATCGATAAATAATTTATTTCGGAAATTTAATTTTTTTGGAACTTTCTCGTATTAAACGTGGTCGTATAATTGATAGAATTGATTGCCCTCACTTTTTCGTGTCGCCTCGTGCCATCGACATCGGAGTGCGGCCGTGTGCATCTGGTCGCTGGGGATCCGCCCCATGTAGCAGGAGCAGCTGCACCATCGCCAGTCGGTCCCAGTGAGCGGCGACGTGCAGGGGAGTGAGGCCCTAACACGAGGTATTACGGCTCAATATTTTTCAATCAATCTGAATCGATTTTTAAATAAATATATGACGATGCATTTCCAAGACGAAACGCGGCATTTTTTTAGCTTCCCATCGCATCGCATGATAAAGAAAGACTCACATCATCCGGCTCTGTTAGATTGGCGTCGACGCCATCGGTTAACAGGCGTTTCGCCACGTCCAATACCTAAAAATTTCTAATTGTAAGTTAGTAATTTTATACCGGTGCTTGCCGTGGACTAAAAGTTGCACGAACCAGTGAATCATGCTACTTTGTTTGTTCTGAACCCCCTAGAGTAAAAAAACCCGAAATACTCACAGTTGGTTGGTCTCCGCCGGCGACGAGATGCAGGAGGGGCACGTTAGGGTAGGACGTGCTGTCCTCCATTGTGGAGTCGACAGGCGGAGGAAGAAACACGGGGATCGACGACTAGCTACTGCAGAAAGATCCCCCATGGAATGAACGAAGCGGCGCATTTTTCCGTTACACAGTTGTTTGCGTCCGTGGCTAGTAAATGCGGGTAAAATATCATTACTAAAACAGACCAAATAGAAGCTGACACAACGCAAAAAATGGCGTCCAAAACGCGAACCGACACGGGCAATTTTGAAGCAGCGTTACGAGTTACGCTGTTTAGCGCGTACTCAATAATTAAGCAGACAGAGGCTTCGCCCAGCTTTTCCTAATTTTCCATTATTTTTTTCTTTTTTTGAATATTTATTTCCTTCTATCATTGGTTCCGACCGGTATAAGAACTAATATCGTTTATTGGGATCAATTCGCACCACTGGCTGGTCAGACCGATTCAGTTTGAAATGAATTTCGCACCTCTTGAGATGCATCAAGAGCGATACAAATACTGTCTTAGACTTATGTATTGAGCACGTGATATGAGATTTAAAAAAAAGTAATTGCTAGAATAGCAGAGAAATGAAAATTTAAGTGGAGCAGCAGGTCATCAATAACTCAAGCTACATACATAAATTACAATCCTATATTCCAAGAGTACATCGACTCATAGTAGGAACACATGCGGCCTACTAAAAAAATAAGGAATGTAAATAAATAATTTAATCACATGAAAATGTGAGTCACAGGTTCGTCTACGAAATGTCACCGTAAATGGAAAATGGACTATGTACGCGCTGCTAGCCGTAAGAAACTTTATGGATGCATCTAATGAAAACAGACTAATCTGCATAATAACATTATCCTAAATACACTCATCACACAATTGGCGCTGTTCCGGAAGAAAAGTTCGACAGGGGCATAACCGTACGGCTTTCTTCACCGATGCCGAGCACGAGTAGAGCAACGGGAGCTCCTGTCGAGCGCATCTAAAGTTGTAAAAACATTGTAAATCAGTTGGTGAATTATGATCGTTACCTCCCTGGGGCAACAATGGACGGCGATATTGGCGGGTCCGTACAGCCGAAATGGTCTTTCAGCATCTGTATCTTGCGTTTTCAATTGTTCACGATACTACAAACCTTCTCCGTGTTGATCCGAGGAAAGAACGCTGGTTCACAGCGGAGTTTTTCTCTAGCACACGCAGCCTCGCACGATTCCGACTCTGCGATAATTTTGGTTCAATTTTAGCCCTCAGAAAATAGGCACCTCGAGAAACTTCGACGCGCATAGCATTTCTTGGAGGCCATCGCGAAGCACTCGAACATGTATCCAGTTTGTCGACAATAGTCGACACTCGGATCAGCATCCCTTTGGAAGTCAGCTCCTGTGGTAGCTTAGCCTGAAATTCCAAGGACTGTTAACGGTTGAATTGGTAGTCCACATCAACGTCCAGAGCAGAGCTGAGGGCTCGCCGAAAGGCGCTTTCATCCGCCGTATTGACCGTGTGCACCCAGGGCTCACCGACTACTTCCTCGAGATAGGGGCATTGTGATGTTAGCTAAAGTTGAAATCTGTTGTTCATGAAGGAATTATATTCTCTTACCGCCCGCAGTGTCGGTTTATCCGCGAAGAACTTGTCCGTCAGGCGTCCTTTCGGTGTTGTAAACGCAGGATTGATGAAGATGGCACCGTGAGCAATTGCCTCGAGTGGAGCCGGTCCTTCGAACGGGAAGCCCAGCCCGAGGAAGAACTTCACCTATTTGTTCCCTACTGAAGTCGTTGAATCTGACATTAGCTTACTTTTGACAGCAGTTCATGGAACGCGACTTCGTCCAATAGCCCGTGGTTGATTACTCCGGCGGGCAATCCTTCGCTGGCAACCGTATCGGCTACAGTAGCATGGACCTGAAGAGCAAAACAATTTCCTCGTTCTCTGGATTAGCTCCACCTCTCCAGTCACATTCATTGCTATTCGCACGATATCCGCAGCCGAATCCCACATATAGCGCTCTTTCCCATAGACGAGTACCCCTTTCCGAGCGTGACCTAATAAGTCGGAGATCATCTCCCGGATTATCTGGTGGCTCGTACCCATAGAGACGTTGTTGGTGTTGACGACGAATCCGAGGAAGGTATTGTCCGGCGTATGAGGATAGAGCGTGAGGAACTGGCGTAGATCGAAGCCGTGTCCTCCCCAAGGATTCTTCTTGCTTCCTCCAAGTTCATCCTTGTGAGCATCGAAATAATCACGGGTGTTGAATTGAGCATGAGTACCAAAACTGTCGAGGAGGCGGAATTTGCATCTGAACGAAAAATGCCCTTTTTACAAAGTTGTCCTTTGTTCTTACCGATTATTGGTTAGAAATTCTTTTCTTCTTCGCAGTGCACGTAATCCCATGATGTCTGTGAAGATGAGGTCAACATCCCCTTTCTGTGGACACGGAATTGGCCGAATGCGGTGATCGATCGTTCTAGAATGAGCTCGTCATAACCGATACAAGATCAAACTAACTGAAAAAGGGTTGGATTCTCCGTTGAAACTATTAGATCGTGTCCAAGTATGTGCAACGATGCCAGGAGATCTGACCACTGGACGAGCTCTCCAAGGGGTCCACCCTGAAATGTCGTGCGTTGGGCATATTTTTAAGGGCCAATACCTTCGATGACATATCGGCAAACTTGCTCCCACTAGCCTTGGACAGGAAGCCGAGATGCAGCATGATCTGTAAATATTGTATTGTTTGCCTAAAAGCCACTTGATGCATACTGTTTTCTTCGTTCTGCCATACATGGCCTTGGCGTGCTCCTCTCGGTTTCGCTCATACGCCTCCACCCACGATTTCCACATCCTTCATTTTTGCTTCATGACCATATAATTTTGGGAAAACTCACCTTGTGATACGTTGCTTGATAAAGCCATAATTTCCCTGGTTGTCAACAAATCGAGCGAAGAGGGCAGTGATGTTGAAGTTGGGCTGAATTCCGCTCTCAATCAGTTGTCAAGTAGTTTATTACCCTCGTCGCTATCTCCTTGTTTGGCACCATCGTATTTCGTCCTCTTGTCGGTTGGAACGGCGGACAGTGATCTTCCACGGATGAAAGGTATTTCCGAAACGAGCACGGAGTTCCGTCTACCTATAAAAGTGAACGTGCTTTGCTGCCACCGAGTCAGTAAAGGTGTCCATTGTATTCATTCGTACCCCATGATCGGCGTAGCACTGATGTGACTGCCAGTGCTCCTCGAACCAACGCATCTTGTCGGCGCAACTCGGCCAGTCCTCCGCAAGCTCGGGATCGGTCACATCGCACACATCTGGAGAGTCGCGTTGTAAGATGCCCGGTTTTTTTATATTGGACATGCCGCAGGATGTACTAAATATCGGCCCTGTCCGATCGAAACATGGCCCATGGCCCTGCTGAAATACGCTCTGGACAGGGGCCAAGTTTCTGTACATCTCCATCCGATGCTACCAACCGTTCAATTCGCGACGAGGCAGCGTCTTCACTGTTGGCAGTGTGTCTTCTCGAGAGTGCTCATCTCGAGAGTGCTGAAAAGTTAATAAAAGGAAATGGAAATTGGCATTTGTCAGTGCTCACCTCGCTATGGGCCCGGTCCAGCGTTCGTATGCTGGCCCATCCGAGTAGAAAGCTCCCACCGGCTATCAAGGCGATTCCAATAAGAAGCGCTCGAACGACGAAGCGTCGCCGTCGCATGGCTTCGGATTTATCGGGGGCCTGATAAATACATGGGTTGTTAGAAACGTCCACTACCCTAACTGCAATGGCCCCAACATGTTGGGGCCAACAAACTATCGAGACAGTTTACGGCTCGTTTTTTTCTGGATGCTGAATCATTGCGAATTGCTCTCCAGTCCACCAAATTGCCACGAATTCCGCAGTGTTGTTGCAATAGCTGCTGTGACACAGCTAAGAGTTTCGAAGAACACAAGCTTAGTCTTACTTATTCGTAGAAGAAACATGCAATGGATGGTGATTCTGACATTACAGAAAATACAAACATTCGGAGCAGCAATAAATCGGTTCGAAAGTGCTCTAGAAGCCTCTCTGCCATCAATACAAATAATTGCCGTCTCGTCTCGCTTTTTAATGCATCGAGGTGCTGCCACTGTGAGCACAGGCGTGAAAAAGCGAATTGGGTGCTCACCTCAGCCTCAGCATTGCTCCATATCAACGGAGTAGCAGCGATGGAAGTAGAGAAGCTGTGGCGTGCTAAGAGCGCGAATTGCTTTTCGACATGGCCGCACCCACAGAAATGATGCGAGCGGAGTCGGCAGCGGGTGCAGACGAGAGGGAGGAGAGAGAGCACCGGCTCCGCCCGAGGATCAAAGCCACTGCTTTTTATGCGCTGCATCTGATGGTACAGCGCATATAGGGAGAAACGTAACCCATCCGAACCCATGTAAACATTCTTTGTATATCAATTTTTAGTGTTGTTCCCGTTTATGGTAGACTTGCATTTAGTGCAATCTATGCGTCTTCTTCTACAAATGAGCAGCATTCACCACTGACTTCTGGGATGGATCCAACACCCTGATACGGGCTACAACTCAAACGTAAAAGTATTTACTTGCGTTTATAACGTTGTCTGCCAAAGAAGCAACCAATTGAGCTTTACCCTGTCACCAGGAAGTCAAACGCGTTGAGGGCCGGAACCACAATATACGTTTTGATTCTTATGATGACCGAAAAGCAATTCCACAATTAGGACTCCTCTATCTGATTCCTTTGAGGAGTACTTGAAGGTCGAAAATCGCTTTTTTGGAGCTCCGGTGAGCGGGATATCGTGATTTTT
>JACMIG010002252.1:0-15976 GCA_014805385.1 Levipalatum texanum | reverse complement strand
CCCCCCCCCCCCCCCCCCCCCCCCCCCCCCCCCCCACCCCCCCCCCCCCCCCCCCCCCCCTCGGCAACGCGAATTACCGACACCATTGCCGAGGCGGAGGGGGATATGGGTCTGAGACTTCGCCCTCTTCCTTTGCACATTTGAACAGCCTCATCCCGGAAACCCCCAACCAATTGTACTCATCGATCCTCAAGGACCTGGGATAAAGCAATGCAATTTAGGAAACTTTAAAAATCATACAAAATGGATCTATCGCAGGAAAGTGCAATATGTGACCCCAGCTTCTAACGAGGTTTCCCTCGGGATCTCAAACAAATTTTCGCGGCTTGGAAGTTTTCATCCTCGGATGATCTCTGCAAGCTAGCGAAATGGACTCATGACACTCTCGCATTCACGAGTTTCGACAATGGCCGCATATTGAATCGTACCAGGTGGGACCAGGAGTTCTGAATCCAATGTAAACAAGCTCACGAGAAATATTTCCTCCGCTGCTTCGGCACGTTCTTGAGCGAGATGTTACAGATGCCTTGCTTCTGCACGAGACGATTCCTGTAAAAGGTATGCTTTGGAAATGACAAGGGCATTCCAACTCACCGTATCCTCCTGCTTCCTATGCGCGGGGTTCGGAAGAATCTGCTGAAATGAAGTCCAGTTTTACAGTAATTAGTCCACTATTCATGAGCTCTAACACTTTTATATTTCTGGCTCATTAAAGACTGCTCTTTCCGTACCTGTACTTGCTCGTAGACGGTGCTCCATTGGCGGGGGAGGGGTGGGCCTCGTCTCCTTGGCCTTTGTCGAGGAGTCCCTCCTCCTCGGCAGCCATGTCCCGTTCCCTTCGCTGCTCTGCAAGCAACGCCGCCACTGATGGAGTCACTCCCACGATGGCGGCTTTCCGATGGGGCCGCGCCATTGAGGCCGAAGACGTAGTCACTGGCGCCAGGGGCCCAAGCTTCAGAGGTGGGCCAGGGGCTGGTGGTCTCCTCCTTGCGCTCACTATGTAATACACCAAGGCGGCCACGAAATTCAGGGCTGCAGACGGTCGGGGAACTGCGTGGAGGACAAGGCCTCCCTATGCTCTACTCTCTCCTTCCTCCCCTCGCGCTGCCCGCCCCTCCCCCTCTACTCGCCATGTTCTCTCGCACCTCGGCAGAGGAAAAGCGAACGGAGAACCTCGAATGACATCGGGCTGAGGGTATTTGCTTTCCCGTGTCATTGAGAGGAGTAAATTAGTCTCTCCCTGACGCTTCCGTTCTCTGGATGCGTGTGAGGGGGTGCAAGACATCTCCTAACTTCTCTAGGAGCCCCCCTCTCTCTTACTCGAGCACTGTGCAGAAGGGGCTTCAAAACACAACTTCCTATTATGACAGGAGGGGATAAAGATATGAGAGTCCCGCCACTCAACAATACCTCCCAGCGGAAATCTCGTCCACTTGCAGGGCGGAAGTTTACAGATTGATTGTAAACCGAGCATGATTAATGGTATTTTGGCGCTAAATTACTCGGATTATCCCCGACAATGACTCCAAGTTCTGAGGTAGTTCTGCGTTTATAATTGCAGAGGGCATGCGATTTATTGCCAGAATAAACAGTCCACTCCCGCAGAATACACAGGCTGAAACCAATAGTGTGTTCAGTGCACAGCCATAATGATGTTTCCTATGCTTCGGAAAAAGGCATAAGCAAAGAAATGATGTTCTCGAAAAGAAGAGAGTAATGTACACGAGTACTATTGCCCTAGCCCTGACATCAAGAAGTATTTACCTCTCTTATCGTTCGAACGATGCTCGCTCAGTGCGAAAACACCTGCGTTCCGGGATCGCTCCGGACAGGTTCTTTACCCAGGGGGCAAAGTCATTCTCACCTCCCCCTCTCGCTCTCTCGCTTTCTCTCCCGGGACGAGTGCGCAACGCATCAAGGCTGAGTGGTCTAGTGGTATGATTCTCGCTTAGGGTGCGAGAGGTCCCGGGTTCAATCCCCGGCTCAGCCCGATGTTTTGCTTTTGCGTCTTTGCATGCAACTTGGGGAACCAGTCATTAAGGTTCCCCAAGTGGCATGCAAAGACGACAAAGGTGCCTAAAGGGGATCTTAGAAGTTACGAGCGAAGACTCTAGGCACATGGAATAGATCAGAAGCGCGTTCGAATGCTATTATTTCGCGAGATGAAAAGCCGGTGGAATGGAAACGGAGCAGGCAAAGAATGCGGGTAGAAAACGGGAGGAGGGCGTCTGGAAGGAGAGAGGTAAAGAGAGAGAGGGAGAGGGAGTAATCATTTTTGAGGGGGGACGGGCCGATAATAGAGGGCGAGACTCCTGGGGCCGCCCAATCGGAAAGACAAACTGATGGTGGCACACGGGGGCGCACAACACACGGCGCCATGGTAGAGGAAGGGCAGAAGACTGTTACCCTACCTCCACAGTTGAATTCCTCCCGCCCGCTAATCGACCAGCTTAAGTTCATGAGAGAAAGTTCCAGGAATTCCGAACCAATCTATCGATAAACTTCGGATAGTGCAGAAGGATTTAACGATCCTGATCACCGCCAGTTTTCCAGTTGACTTTGAGAGAGAAGTTAAGAGGGAACAGAGGAAAGGAAGAAGAGTCGATCGAACGAGGACAAAGAAAGAGTCCACGACTCGCCCCCAGTGACAAATGATCCGTCGCTACTCGCGGAAACAGATGGCACTGTCCAGGAGGAGTGGCGAAAGAGGCGACAGTTCATGAGGGAAGGTTCCAAAAGCACTACTTTGAGATCGCTACCAAATATCACTCACATAATGATTGAATAAGAATCCTCATCAGCCGTAGTTTTGAATTGACTGGAAGATCGAGCAAAAGGAGGTACAGGTGAATGGTAATGGGATGCACGATGCGAGGACATGAGGTGAACCCTGGACAAGGAATGGGAAGATGATCCCAATCCTTAAATATCCGGAAACAGGGCATCGAACGCGCTATGCACCCGACACGTGGTTTGCATCATTAACTATGGGTATTTTATCGCTGAGGGAAGGGGCGGTATAGAACGAATGCACCGAAATCCCGAAAACAGCTGACATCGTTGCAAAATCGTAGAACAAGAGGTCATGCCATCTTCAGCAATCTTGCCAAGGTTTTTCGTTTATGAGGCCTTTTTGCCGATTTAGTTTCGTGGGCCTCGACAACTATGAAACACCGTTAGATAGCATTTGGCTATCTGGATAACAGCGTCAGCTGAGAAGAGATCCGATGGTGGGGCTAATTTAGCTATGTGCTATTCTAACGCTATACTATATGGTCGTGTCATGCGCGCGTGACCTCTCAAATAGACGCTGATTTAGAGACATGCAGGGGACGAAGGTGACCGGGACAGTGGCATTTCCACTGGTTGTAATGCCACTTTATTCACGGGGTGCGAGGATGGGGGCAAGAGAAATGAGTGTGGGAGGACGGGACGATTGATGGATCTTGATAAGCAAACAGTTATCGTACAGCGCGTTGTTGTTGCGATGCCCGGGAAATAGATTTCAGATAGAAAACTATTGCAGAAATTCTTCCTCGGTGCGATCCGAGATAAAGGAATCGGTGCCATTCCATCATTCCTATTCTTCAGATTGTTTGGGGGGAAACTGTGAGCTGCACCTTTTATCTCGAATGGCAGAGGCGGATATTTTGCTCCGATTGTGTAGTCGGCAATATTGAGAAGGCGAATTTTGCTCCCATTGATCATGAACACTCCCCACTGTTGGCTCTCGCGCTATCCTGCCGCTCTTCAGAGATGCGTTGTTTCCGCGCGTAGGATTAAAAGAGGGCGTAAGCTTCTGAACAATTGCAACACGCGAATTGGGAGGGAACATGCTGAATGTGTAAGAGGGGAGACAGGGGAAGTGGACCCAGAAATTTAAGAGGACATCAACGATGCGAGTTGGAGCGTAGACAGGGAACCAGAAAGGCCTAATCTCCCTAATCCACACACAAACCCAAAGAGCCGTTACCTTCTTCATTGTCGACAAGAAGTGCCTGTTTCTTCTTCTCCGGCCCGTGCCTGGAATCCAATGCATTACGGGGCTCACGTGATAAAGAAACCCACTCGTGCCCCACCTTCAGACGCCCAAAAAGCTCCCGGCACCTTCTTTTGCCGTGAGAATACACGCGTGATCACTAACATTTCTCTCTTGAGAACAGGCGAGGTTGTTAGGACAGGAAAGAGAGAAGTGTTGAAAGTTCCCAAACCTGAACCTGAATCTGGAGCCGACCCGTCGATGCTTGCTGACGACGTTATACTCGACATCCAACGAGTTCGAGTTTACCCTGAAAAATCACTATTCCTCGATTCCACAACATATCCAATTTTTGAGTACAAACACAATAATGCCGCGCAAACAGCTATCCGTTCAAAACTGAATTCAATGAGACCGAGCTGAAGACAAAATGAATCAGCTAACATGTTGGCTACTTTGTGTGTTCCATTTGAACAGGATAGCCGTGGGCGGAATTGTTGTAACTGCATTCAAAAATTGGGCAACGTTGTGGACTCGAGTAAAATGACATACTTTACTCGAGTGACATGCATTACTCCTCGTCTTTCATGAACCAAGAAAACACATTAGCAATTTGTGTCTTCTGCAGACCCCTTTTGCTATTCTCTTTTCACTGTCGTGGGACCATACATCCATTTGTTCACCAATGAGCAGGTGAACGGCAATAAAGAGCTATTGTAGGATGAGGAGGGTTCTTGAACGGGTACTCGACCAATAACCAGACCTTCTGCCATCATACAAAGCCGTTTAGATTGCGACCATTGAATACGCGTCTCATTTTCAATGACGCAGTGGCATCATTGCGGAAGTTAGTTAATTTTTGATCGACGGAATTCAGGTCGCACTCAGGATTTACCAGAGTGCTATAGTCGGAGTAATATCTCTGGCAAACTACGCTGCGATCTCAATCGTGCTCATTCGCTCCTCGACGGGCGATAAGGGCTTTGGTCTACTGGAGTACATCGTGTAATTTATTAGGACGATGAGCGTACATATTTCCTGAACAATTTTTCCGGCATATGCTGGTCATCGGTCTTGTACTATTTATCGACCACGAAGGAGGAACGATGCTAATGCATGCAAGATCTTGCAAATGCCAAGGAGTACTTGTCCTTTAACCCAATGCACTTTGTTTTGTGAGAGAATGAATGGTCATCACAGGTCTGTCAACCTCGTAAGAAACTAGAATATATTATTAGGAGCACCTAAACCTTGTCACCAGCCCAGAAAAGATATCACGAGTCCCTGAAAGTTATCATGTGTTTCTCACCTGCTGGCCGGTCCCGACTTCGACAGCGTCGGCCGTGAGCAGGGGCGGACGGGCGGCAGGTCGCCGTTGGCCGACGAAACAATCGGATGTACACCCGCAATCGCGACCTGCATGTGACTGTCCTCTTCCGCGTGCTCATTGGTTCCATATGGCATTCGACGACGACGAAGCGCGGAGACGTAGCGCATATCACGGAATGGGATTTCGGCAATCGTAAGAAGTCCGAGATTCGATTAAACAAAATTTACAGAGCCGTGGAGAAACTCGCAAACCAAGGACTCCATTGCACTTATTATTTTAGGATGTGCGATATTCTATTCTAGAAAAATAAAGAAACGTCTGGAACTTCACGGACCATGGATTCGATCGCAGTTATTCGCTTTGGTTGTTGGTTGGAGAGAAAGCAATCTCGGAGCTCATGGGAAAAAGGGACTCCGCTACGGTGGGGACGGGGTATACCGTGGACGCACCGGTGCTAAAAGCGAAATAGCCCCCAGAACAACAAAAACCACCTGTGCATAATTGACGTGGAGGGACCATGCATAATTGACGTTGTTTAAAGACCACGCGTGGGGGGCACCAGAGTCCGCCCGGAGGCAAACGATATTTAGCTCTCCCAGCGGCGGATAAGCGAGACGACGCTCTCATCATGTCTCCAAGGAGACTCCTGGACTTAGTACGACGACGAGACGAGGAGAGAAGAGAGGGAGAGACAGAGTAGAGGAGAGAGAGGGAAGAGGAAGAGGCAGAGGATTGAGAGAGACCGAGAAGACAAAGGAATAGAGCAAAGACGGAGAGACTGAGGAAAGAGACAGAGGAAGCATCGAGAGTAGACAGAGGGAAGGAAGAGACAGAGGATAAAGAAACTGAGGAGAACAGATGAGAGACAGAGGAGATGGAGACAGAGGGCGAGCAAAGATTCAGAGGAAACAAACGAGAAACTGAGGGCGCTGAGATAGATACAGAAAGCCGAGCGAGAAGACAGAGACAGAGAAAAGTAAGAAAGAGAGCTGAGAATAAGGAAATTGTGAGACAAACGAGCTTGTATGAAAAAGGAGAGATCCATAGAGAGACAGAGGAGACTCGTGTCTCCCTCCTCTAGTGATAACATGCAGGGATTCCAGCGTCATCTTCCTATTCCCTCCAGGAGAAGATTCCCTTCCCCCAACGTTGTTTTCATCTTCTCTTTGAGTCATGGACGACTGCGTTGATTAGAGGCGAGAAGATGTGAAGACTCTCGCTGTCTCCTCCCTCCATCTCTATAACAGTCTGGCGGAACGATTTCGAGAGAAACCAGAAGCTAAAGAATTCGAGAAGAAATATCAACAGGTATTCCCATCGGGAGACAGCGGCCGTGGAAACTGCGCGACTATCGTTCAAGTGGCGGAGTAAACAACATGTTTTCTCATAATTACTTCGAAATTCTATGCACCGACCCTTTTCCAGGACCGGATAATGCCAAAGATTGACAGCTACTTGATTTTCTCAACTCGTTTTAGTTCCCGATTCAATCACACGGAAATGATTATGGGATCATAGAGAGGAAGATTAAAAACACGCGCTGACAGTCATTGGTCGATTCACAGTCAGCCGTGGAAGGTATAATGCTACGGGAGATACCACACTGGCCCTATGGTAGGTCTACGTCTTTAAAATCAATTGGAAAAAGGCCACATTCCTCGCATCGAATTATGGGGCCTTCCAATTTCCGCTCTCCCGTGGAGGAATGTCTCTCATAGGAATCGAGATTATACACACGAGGAGAACGCGGAGGCTGAACTGATGACACGATATTTGTGGCCGTTGCCCGTGCGTCAATGGACAGGCCTCATCAGGACCGTGGACGAACAAAATACTCGGACCATCGGACCTGTGTCGTGGCAGCTATTATCTACGGGTGGGCTATTAACAGCGACCCAGACCTGTATTAATTTCGCACCCAGACACGGAACTTGCTTCATATTCCGGTAGACGACGATAGAAATCGGATATTAATGGAGAGCGAACTGACGCGAATATAGAAAGGTTTTTGTTCGCAGATAATATAAATGTAGTCTTCGATTGTAGTCGTCGTTACAGATAAAAGTTAAGCAGGTGGCCAAGTTTGATAGCTCTATGGAATTCGATGAGACTAAGGGCTGAGATATTTAAGCGTTCATGCAAGCAATATGCCGACACCTTGGAATTGTTGTGGAGCTTTTATGGGCCAGCGCACCTGGCTCCGTATTTTCCTATGTGCATTGCGCACAGAGCGTGAAGGACACGGAAGTGAAGTTCTTGGCTTCGGCACGAGAATGGAACAACCTATTAGCGGCTATAATCGCGTCTGATTGAGTGAGTGATTGTGAGACTTCTCACACCTTCGTAATCTTATTAGCGGATATAAGACAACAAGAGAATTCTAAACATGATCTAGCCTGGAATTTTTAGTCTAAATTACTCGTGCCACAAAATCCCATGTCAACTGTATTGTTCAATAGCGCCTACGTGAAAGGCCAAGCAGATCTAAAGGGAAATGATGGCAGAGAGAACGGATGCGGTATTAGGGTCTCCACCTCGGGGAGATGAACTCTCAGTCACGGAATAATCTCTCCTCCTGAATGGGCCATTAGCCCTTGAGGCCGCGGCATTCAGCGAAAGCCGTTCTGTGATGGGGCGCGAGGAGGAATCCCGGGAAACCCCCGTGGACGCCCGATAAATGATATTATGATAGATCCAAGGTGCTGGAGTCTGAGCCGTTACACTTTGGTAATTTACTCTTCATACGGACGATCAGAGAGCGGTATTCAGTGGCGAGAAATCAGCGAGAATATTGCGCAGATTGTAGCGCCCTCGAACCATTGCAACTTCGCAACTGTGCTGATTACCAGACAGTTCTTTTTGTATCGTCGAGAAAAGGAATTTGAGTCAGAAATGTCGAACGTCCGAGATTCAAACTGAACGGTAAATGAACTCTGCCCTAGAATCCTTAGGAGCCCTGAGATACAGGACAAGGAAATTTCTGCCGCGGAATGTGAAATTGTAATGGCTGGGAAGGAGAACAATATTTATGCGAAGAACAGAGAATTCTTTTCCACGCGAACTATCGGAGGCCGCGGATATGAAAGAGCCACCACGCCGTCTGTGCCTTTCTGAGCACCGTCGGTGAGGGGCACAAAAGGAGACGGTTACGGGCCATTGGAGTCTAGAGAATTCCGAAGAAGGATGAGAGTCGTACGGAGAGTCCACGCAGTCCAGTGACAGGACAAAGAGAGAAGAGGCGGGAGGACAGCCATCACCATGCATCGATAATCACGCATGGACGAGCGTCCATTTCATTACTGCCCGCGGTCTACGCCTGTGGTGGCAGAAAACACGGCAGTCCAACTACCAGAACTTACTATTAACGGCGTTCAAAGGCTTTCTAAATAGCTGTTATATGGTTAAACGACTCTAGGGCAATAACCTCCTGTTCAACGACCAGTAGGTTTGGCTAGCACGCCTGAAAAGTTTCATTTTCGTCATTATGATAATATAAAAACGATAACATGAGAATGCCTTGGAAATACGATGATAAAGATTGCGAATTGAATTCAGAGAATAAGCAGCTTTTGTCGCAAGCTTTGCATTTCAGACAGGTTCAGAGCGAATTGGTCGCTCGCTGAAGGTGTAAGCATGGTACGTGCACTTGGGTACACGACAATGCTCCATTCTTTGCCTGCTCGGACAATCAGACTTTGGGAATAACACAGGCGCTTAGGGGATGAATAGATTATTCGATAAATGCTGAATGAATGTCTAGGGAATGTGAAGAAGTATATTATCGGAGTCGCACAGGATGTCAAATTTTGAGTACGGTTAATACTGTCGTTATCTGACAGTTCCACTAAAGTGGATTGCAAACGATCCGCGCATCGGAGGAGTCGAACCCCCACGAAATGAGATGAGGCGCTCCGTAGTCCAGCTCGCTATCCACTCGGCCATCTGGTCATGGTGCATCGTGCGTTGGAACGTTTATTCAAGGCAGAGGAGTGTTCAAACGATGCTCCAGCCTGGGTGCGCGTATCATCGAAAAATGGCCCTGTAGGCTCCCGGCACAAACGGAGCTGAGTTGTAATCCAGCGCAGATGCATGTACCCAGGCTGGAGAATCGTTTGCTCACTCCCCTGCCCGAATGAACGTTTCCAACGCACGATGCACCATGACCAGGTGGCCGAGTGGATAGCGAGCTGGACTACGGAGCGCCTCATCTCATTTTGTGGGGGTTCCACTCCTCCGATGCGCGTATCGTTTGCAATCCACTTTAGTGGAACTGTCAGATAACGACAGTATTAACCGTACTCAAAATTTGACATCCTGTGCGACTCCGATAACAGATGTGTGCATAACTTCAGTATTTAAAAAAATGCTTCTCGAAAAGAACGCAATCGTTAATATTACTATCATAGGAGAGAATCCGGAAATATGTGAAATAGAGGAGCTTCATCAACCGCTCCGTTGAGCGAAGACCAGGCGACGCAAGGAAAAGGAAAACGGAACAGGCCTTCTTAGCCTTCCCCTCGTCACCTCCCTATCCGATGAAATCCGCGTGCGAACTTTTCGAGCACCAAGCCGAGCGCTCTTTTCTTCTCTTCCTCGTGCGGAAATGGCAGTGGAACCGAATCTGGGAAAGATTGCGGACATGGAGACACGGGGGCTGCCACTTTCATGCACTTAGTTGCATCTTCTAGAGCGACACAGGAAAAAGGAATGAAAGAGGAGGAGGAGGGCTGGCCTTGGCAGGCTTCGACACAGGTTTTCCATTGAAGGTAATAGGAGAGGCACAGCTTTGATGGTTTGAGTTCGAAAGACACGGGACCGACCGCTTCCCCTTTGCATTAGATATCGAACAGGATTTGGCAGAGCCTCCAAACGAGAAGACACGGGAGAGAAGAAGACGGATGAGAGCGATGTGTCGTAGGAGGGAAGTGAATGTCATGGAGACTGCATTATTTTCGCAGCCCAACGAATCCTTTAAAATATGTTAATATCTCTCTAACCATCGGTCTCAGGGCCCTGGAAATTCCTTAGGATCCTGAAGTGGAAGGCCGAAAAGGTACGAATTATTCGGAATGTGGCCATGAGAGCGCGGACCGCAAATTCATCGTGAGAAATACAGGGCGTCATCGCTCTTAAGCCGTGTGCTCAGCTGCGACTCCCACGAATTCCCTTCCATGTGCTTGGATCAAGGCAATCCAGGCGGTTGTAGATCCAAGTTCACTTGTTCCCGGGTGTCTGGCGGAGGTGTGAGGGGGGGGGGGGTGAAAACTGAGAAGTCGTTCCGTGTTGTTCGCGTGTGGCCATTATTTGGGAGAAGGGCAGGGTGGAGAAGAATGTCGCTTGGTCAGACACCAGTCTTGTCGAAGCGTCGAGAAAGGCTTAGAATACACTATGGAAAGACTCTTTTAATTTTGCTAAATAAGAATGCCGAAAAAGATCAAGATCAGTTGCAACATTCCAGCGGGTCCATCAGGTGTGGCATCCGCATCGCATTTTCCCTCGAAAATATTTTCAACACACGGGATTTTTAAGGACTCAAAACACCGTCATATTTCGAAATGCGTTTTATGAACATGTTGGACCATGTACAAGACTCCCCGTTTCTTTGCTAGCCGTTGTCCATATGAAGGCGACGGAAGGGGGCGTTCATTCCGTGCAACTCAATTGAAGCCCGTGAAGTGAATAGGCGAGAGCCACGGAGAGAGGAGCACTTCCAGGCCCGTGTCCATTAGCTGCAGGCACTCACTGTGACACCTTGGACGACTCACTTCTCTCTATCTGTCGATTCCGAAAACCTTTTTTTATTCCTTCGCCATCTCTTTTTCGCAGATCTTCAGCGTAGGAATTTTTTCTCACCTGTTTTGTGCGCTAAAATCTCTTTCAGAGCAGTCCACCCAAAAAAGAAAAGAACTAGGCTCAAGAAGATGTTGCATCCTCCTAGGCTTATTTACAAGTGCATCCTAGAGCAACAAATAAAAACCCAAAAATTAGACGGTCGTGTAGTGTCGACGGGTCGGGGGTTGAGTCTTGCGACTCGGGTTGTGGGCAACCTAGAGTCATTGCAACTCAGCGGTTGGGACAGAGGTTCTGGGGGCGGACCGAAGTCCAAGACGGGCGAACTTAACCGTCATGCTCAGTAACCTGTCGACTCCGGACCATCTGTTGCGGCAGAATTCTGCTTCGATTAAGTACCCGGGGATGGGCCAGCGGCACAAACGCGCCGGGTTTGCAAGATGGCCCATTAGTCTAAGAGTGAGAGCGCAGGCAGTGAGTGCGCCCCAAATTTGAATAGTTGTGCCGAGGTATCTGGCAGATGTGTGAAGGGGGTGAATCTAAAAAAAGTTCTTCCGTGATTTTCGTGATGATCACTTTAAACTATAAGAATTCCGCCTCAAAGAAGGGCAGCCAGAAACTATCAGTTACTATGGCCGGCTGTATTTTTCGCCCTTTTCTCCACTGTTCTCGTTCTCTCTCAGTATAACGACAACGGGAGAGACATCAGTCCATAAACATATGAATCTGGCAAGCCGTTCGCGGTTCGCAAAAAGCGGGCGCTTGCCGATTTTGATTACTCACACCTGCCACTGCCTCTAAAAGGGGATGCGTCACTTGTTGACGAAGAGGAGGAGGAAAAAGGAGCAGAGGAGTTGCCCCCCTCCGCTCTGATCGGTTAGTTAGCAGTGCAGCTTTCGTTGAAGCTATAGCTTCGGATTTTCTCGATCCCTTTACGACTCTCATGCCAAGTCCTTCTTCTCGTCCTCCTCTCCCTTCTTCAGAGAGCGCGGAGATGACGAGAGGAGGGGGAGGAGAACGGCCGATAGGCTATTTTCCTTCGCCCGGCTTCTAGACAACGTAGTGCGCCACTAGAGCGTCAGAATGAGGAGGGAGAAGAGAAGTTTGCCCCCGATCTGATCAGTGAGTTGTGAAGCGGTGCATTATTCGAAGTGTCATGACCGGTATGGCTCAAGTGATCATGTAACGGGGCAGGAAGAGGCGGAACAAGTGCACAAACTTCGTTTTCAGTACTTTCGGGCGTGTGGAAAAAGCTTGGCATACATATGTAGTTGCCGTGGTTTTAGAATTCGTGGCGTTGTCTAACGTTGGCAACTCAAATATCAGCTTCATTTTGCAAGGCCACAAGTTAAATATCCTCCGTTTTTGGGGGTGTAGTATCAGTATTGTGAAAGTCCTTGGCATCCATGGGGAGAGAATAATGAGGTCTTTGATTGTGTGGTCTCTATTTCCGGTTCTCACGTGATTGCCTCTCCACCGCATTTCGGAGGGCGTCTTCATTATGGGGGCGGCGAGTAATCGACGCCCTTCAATCAGAGACCACTGCGAGATGGCGAGGGAAGGTCGATGGGGAGGAGTCCTCGCCTCCTGCATTATAGTATCGCAGTTCCAAACTCGGTCAATTCTCACGCTAGCGTTTCAGAGCCGAAAAACGCGGCAATTCGCTGAATTCGAGTGCCCAACGACGACGCAAGATTGTTCCCTCCCGTTTAAAACGTCTTTCTTTGTCGTCTGTCTGGTTCGAGAGAGGTTGAGATTAGATCTCCAAGTTGTTAGTTCTAAAAGACTTGACTCGTTTATAATAGAGGCCTGATTCCCTGTGGTGGTTCTACGAGTACGGCCTCTCGGTATTAAAGACCATGCAATCTACACGTCCTCCCTTGGACTATTGTTCTCAAGATTTGTATCTTCTAGCAGAGATTTTTGGCTGTCTGAATAAAATCTCCTTTGATATGTATAACGGTTAATTTGATGTCATACGCGCATTACCGCTTTGCGACGGTAATACACAACTGAGTCTGGCTTATCCCGTCGTAGAGTGTTCGGCCTTGGCTTCCTACTCTGCTCCGATATTTGATACATAGTAGTCAGGTGCTACTCTGAGACATATGGCGGCGTAGGAGCACCTGGAGACTCTTTATTTCCCCGCCTCCATTGCTCGAAGGAGTGAGAGTCCCCATTACGTAGTGAATGATAGACGCCCTTCGGCTCCGCTGAAAACAAGGCAACTTCTCATCCCCCTGGGAATCGAGGAAGTTCCTCTCTGCAGCTTATCCTCCTTTCTTTGAAACCTTTCGTATTGGCCTGCAAATTTCGCAGAGGTTTCCTTAGCACTTTGTGAGGGAAGAAGACTGTAGTCGCTTCTCCAATGAGTCTGGACGAGTCGTCTTTTCCGTGAGACGTGCTCTGGCTAGTCTCTAGAGGATTATTTTTGCATGCGTCTGGGCCATGTGGCTTCCCTCTCTATTATTCTGCAGTTGTAAATGTCGACATGTCTGCGATATTGGAGACAAAAACAGGCTGCACGGCAATATCTTGTTCTTTCGCGTCTGATATTCCTCGTTATTCTGAGCTTACATGTTTTTTGTCTGAGACGCCTAAGACCTCTCCTTTTTCAGTTTTTCGTAATTTTAGCCGGGGGGTTTCTTTCCATAGTTCCTTGATTGCAAATGTTATGTCATGGGGAACTGGAGGGGGGAAATCAGTGGTGGCTGGCTATCTGCATTTCCTCTCTGCCACAGCTCGTAATTTCCCGTGTGGCGGCCAAGTAAACAGTCGCCCCAATGGGTTCCCTCTCCATCTCAGTGAGTGACAGTTCCTATTAGAGGCTCGAGAGCCGTTCGCTGCTTCCGCCACCTGCGCTCCATGTTCGTTCTTGATTACTGTGCGAACGAGACAAAGCATTACCGAGAAGACACTCATCCCTCTTTAGAAAATACGCTAGTTATCGCTCGCTGCCCCGTCCATACGGATACGACGGCTATGAACTCATGCAACACTACGCATACTCAGATTTTCTACGTTCAATAGAATTGTTGTAATGCACCAGGGCAGTTAGAATCTTCCCATGGATCTCTGAATGTTATGATGCATATGTGTACGCCACTTCCTCCTTCTGTAGTGTTCGCCCCATGGGAGCCCTTTTGGCCCGGGGGAGAGAGAGGCCATTCGCTTTTCCAAACTGCTCGACTCCCGCCGCCCCCCTCGTACAAATGGAATAAACTCCCACGTGTAACCTTCGTCCGCTGAATCTCTCTACATTCTTTCAATCAATCTCTGAATAGAGATATGGGGGAAATTCTCGTATCTGTCTATTTCTTGTCGAAACTCCCCACCTCCTGAATCCCTTACCCTTCGAAAACCGGGCACTTGCTCTGAAGGTCCATCATAAACGCGGCACTCCGGACTTCTCGCGCCTGGGGGGAATAGGGAAACCCCGTTGTAATATCTGAGGCGTTCGATTCACTCCTCTCTTTGATTCACTGCGAATTGCCCCCCACTCGAGTCACAACTCGATCATGGCTAAGCGCATCATCCCTCCCACTCGTCTGCGAGTAGCTCTAAGAACACGGCTCCTTTGTTTTCAACATTTGCGCATCTCTGCTCTCTTTTAAATCTATCTGGCCGTCCAAGATCCATCCTCAGGAGCCTTGCTGCAAGATCAGATCGCCAGTCTTGACATTGGAACAGATTTACAATTACCCGTCGTGTTGCTATTTAGGGTGCCAGAAATTTAGATCTGCGGTTTGCTGAGCGTCATCTAGAGCTTGAGAGTGTATTCTTATAATCCTTCTGACGCCTTGAGATAGCTACTTATAATATGCCGCTCCATTTGCGGCATAATTTCTATTCTAGGACATTCACGTGATGCAAGGCAGAGACGGACTCATTTTGTAGGCATGAACGATCAAGCTTTGCTATCATACGTTATGTCTAAGAGATCTGCTTGTTTTCGCTCAGTTATAGGAATGGAACGTAGTTTTTAATACAAACAGAGCTTCGTTCAGATTCTGAGGAGGCGTTCCAAATTCCATTTCTCGTTCTTTTTTTCGTCAGAAAGGGCCCTGCCAGAGACCGATGTGGGAGTCTATGATTGACTGGCGTAAAGGCATAGGCGGAGGGCCTTGTTTTCAAACCCGCAGTCCTCCTTTCTTTCGGAGGCACTCACAGTCCCACCAAACTTTTGTCCTGCATCCCGATAGAAAACAAGGGGGCGAGGGTTTTCCTGTACCGTCGAAGTTCCAAGGGTGTCTTATAAATCGTTCTTTTTCCGTTGCTCTGAATTTAAAACGGGATACTCTGTCTGCCTATAGAAAATTGATAGGGTCTTGTTGTCGTGTCTATAGAAGGGACAGTGTCCGTATTCTCGAGCATAGATGAATACGGCTGTCTGCTGTAAGTGCCCGACAAGCCGTGGGCATTTAACATCTGCCGTGGATGTTATCTCTCCCATAGGAGAGTGTGTAAGGCAATTACACGGGGCGTTCTCGGCCTGCCTGACATTTGCAGGTCCCCCGCCCCGCCCAATTAGCATCCTTTAGTGCGTCTTTCTCCCTCTATTTCGGAGCACCGCACAATTACTCCCGAGAGATCTTCGTCGTGTCTTTTTCGAGCATCGTGGTTGACCCTTGTGTCTTCTTTTGGCGTTGGCTTCTCTTTATGCCTAATTTCCTGTAGCGGCCAGACTTCTACGATCTATTTAAGAGGCAGTCTCATCCGAGCTCGAGGAGAGCTCTGTGTGCCCTGGTCCCAGCCCCTGTGTTGATCCGTAGCACTTGCCGCTCTAACCAGTTATAGTACCTGGTTACCTAAGAAATATGCAAAAAAGTTTGGACGGATTACTGTATTGGTGGTGGAGGGGCAGCCGTCCAAAGTTG
>JACMIG010002250.1:0-15980 GCA_014805385.1 Levipalatum texanum | reverse complement strand
TAGAGTTATTTAAGGCGATCGCGGAACCCTCTTCCCCTTACCCGCCTCCCCTCCCCCCCCCCCCTCTTCCTCTCCCTCTCCCTCTCTCTTTGAACGCCTCCACTTGGCGGGAACAGTGGGGGATGCCCGTTTTTTTCTATATTTCTTGTTCCTCTTTCTAATTCCGCATGGCTATAACAATAAATTCGTTACTTTTGTTGAGAGAAAAAACCGTGTTTAATCCTAAAGAAATTGCGCTGGGTATTGGACCTCCGTATCTATTTGTCGCAGGGCGAAACAGTACTTTCTCTGTCCCTCGACCGCAGGGAATATGCAAGGTTGTCCAAACTGTTCATTTATTGCAAGTGTTTGATTGATGTTCTCTCTCTTGCCCTTTCTCTCTCTGCTATCGATAGTGCGTGCTTCTCTGCTTTATTTCTCTGCTGCCGATTGGTGTCGGCCATTTACACCCTTTATCGGCTTCCCCCTTTCTCGTCTCTCGCCCTTCCTGCCGACTTTTCTCGCTCGCTACGGGATATTGATTGAGTTTTTAAAATAAAAATTGTATTTCTATTATTAACCTTCTTCCCACAGTTATCTTCTTCCCTCCTTCCCTTTCGCTTTTATTGTTGGTTTCCTTCAGCTCCGCTAAATATTGTTTTTCGCGGGTATCTGATATCGATTGATTTTTGAATATCATTATTTATTATGTAATTTTAAAATTATAATTCCAGCGAAACGTCGGGGGTGGACGAGGAGAGAGGGGTCGACGAGAAGGAGGCATGAGGCCCCTGCCTTCCACCACCTTCAGGATATGCGGCTTTCTCGCCATCTTCGGAACAGGTATTTTATTTACGGGATCCGGACTTCGGGTGTTTAGCGAACAGTCCGATTTAAATTTAGTTTGTAAAAACAGTGGGAATTAGACCATAATTCAATGAGTCTATTTGGGAGGCTGACATCATTGTGGCAGAGGGTGTAGTGGAGAGGGTGGGCTCTTTCGCTGTTTCCTTTGATTGACTGGGTCCCGGGCCGACAATGCTAATCTTAATTATGTGAGTACATTTGGAGTCGGGGACAGGAAATTACACTGTTCCTCTCTCCCTCTTGGGGCAGCGCTCGTCCTCCTCCGTCTCCTCCTCCTCTTCCTCTCCTCCCCCCTCCCCCTCCTCCCGCTCCTCCGATGTCAGAATGGGATTGCGTAATGAGAGGACGGCGAGACAATGAAGTCGATTCCCCCTCCTCCTCCTACTTAGCGGGAATAGGGCAAAAGGACCTGGGTCGAGTAATCTTGTTATCACAATGCACTCAACTGTCTTTTTTCTGGGAAGCCCACCCATCGGACCCGAAGAGGAGGGACAGTAGGAAGAGAATAAACATAAAATAGATTTTAAAAAATAATATAATATTTTTGCAGTCCTCGCATTTACGGGTCCCGATCTGTCGTCGATCCCGACGCCGCCGCGATTTGAAAATGTGAGTTTTGAGATATTTATAAAATAAAATAAAACGGTGTCGTCCACAGGCCCAGGAGCACGAGCAGAAGGTTTACTTCACCGTGGAGCGATTCCTATCGGATAACTCCAAGGTAAGAGGATGAATTTATTATCGAAGTCCATGTGTGCAACGTAAAATTTGTACCTTGATGGTCAATTGTCTAGGGAAAAAGCGTTTTGAGTATTTTGATTTCGGAATTTTTACTTTGGCTTCGTAGATCAGAGTGCAGTGAGAGAGTCTCTTAATTTCGACCCACGAATCCTGATGCGCAACGGATTGTACATAAACCCTCCGCACCTTTTTGTCATCGAAAATAAAGCTATTCGATGCTTTTAATCCCATAACTTATCAGGTGGACACGAAGCTGCACAACCACGAACTCAAGTGCGTCGCCGTTGGAATTCCTGCACCGACGTGAGTGATCTTGCCTTTATTGTGTCGCACCGAAACTTTACAATTCCCGTTCCGCACTTGTGTTCGTTAGTAGGCTGTTCTGATATGAATCTTCCAGCAGAAAGGAAACTATGGCTAAAATTTTGCATGCAACTTGATCCTGAATTCCAACCGAAGTATGGAAGAAATCAGCCATAGATTCCTTATTAGCGCAGAATAATGGGGAGGAAAATATCGCTCGCGGAGCAAGAATTGTAAAGGTTGGGGAGCGCGGCAATACGGTTAAAAAGGACTCAACAGGTCAGATATGAACCTGAACTTGTTTGTTACGGAAATAGACGACCGTTCACGAATGGACAAATCACTGTTGAGATCCGTGATTACGATAAAACGCCTTTTTTTCGTTCAGGTACACATGGCGGAAGAACGGGAAGCCCTTCGACTACACCATGTTCTCAGAGAAGGTGAGAAATTCCTTGACGTTCTTCTATGTGGTTGCAAAAAAAGAGTGAAATGTGAGGCGTTTGGATATTCTTCAATGCAGGAACACGGGAATGGAAAGTAAATTTTTGTCCAAAATAATTAGACCAAGGCCACCAAGCTCTCTCAAATGTTTGAGGTTTTCGATAATATCATTTCTTACAGGTTGCCAAGATACCGGGCGAGGGAACTCTCCGCTTCTCCAACCTCAGCGAGGAGGACGCCGGCAAGTACCAGTGCTTGGTGAGTGTGTCTAACGTTTCGAGCATGTTCAGTACTATTTTATTAGGCAACGAAATACCTCAAAACCGACACAATCTAAGCAATGTTTTCACTGCATATTCTTGGAGATTATGAAATGTCCGGTTATGCGGAGGCGACGCGCGAACTACTCCGTGATAAGAAGCGTACTGAATGTAATGAAGGGCCAAGTAGATCATAATTACTCTGCTTATCGAGGAATAGTTCGCGCGTAACTTCCGCATCACTAAATGTGCCTTTGGGGATGGCATAATATTGCCGAGCACCAAAAAAGTGGCGGATTCTGAAGCCCGAAAATACGGATGACAGAAAACGGAGCTGGAATCATTAGAGAGAAGAGAGAAAGTGCAGAAAGATATCCGAATTTTCCAGCGCTGAAGTTAGCTGATCATTGGTGCACGACAATGTATTCGATTCATGAATGAAGAAATGCATTGCAGGCATCGAACGACAACGGAACGGCCCTCTCTGCGCCCATCGTCGTAGAGCAGACATGTAACTTTATTCATTATTTTTTGCCAACATTATAAGGCCATCGTATATCGAGACCTCCAAGCTTTCTAATTTCACAGTAATGATCTGATATGAGGACAATGAGAAATATTTGGTTCTCGACAATAAATAACCCTCGCGAACTTCATAATATTTCCATTATTTCCAGGGATCCGCCACTTCAAGGAATCCGATCCGATCATCATCACCGTATGCCTTTTTTATCGTTTTGTCTTCAAAATAATAATTAGATTTAGAATTTAAAATGGAAACTATCAGAATAATTCCACTATTCTCCGCTGTAGGTGAACCACGGCGATCCACTCGCAGTCAACTGCTCCGTGCCGGCATCATCTCCACCTGCGAGGTATGGGCAGTGGAATAACCCCTGCGGATCGGTCGTCCAATCTGATAACCGAATCTGTAGATCAAGAGCTGCATTTGGTGCCCGACAATAAATGAAATTGTAGAGTGTACTGGATCCGTATGGGCGACGGGCCGGGCGAGTTCCACAGCATCAACAGCTCAGCGATATCGAGTAACGAACACGTCAGTCCGCTTTTATTAAACCCGTCGTCCGATGTGATAAACACAGTAACTCTGCCTGTTACTGCGCTTATCTCATAGGACGACGTCAATAATTACTGTTCTTTTCTCCATACAGAACCTGCCGGATCACCGCTGCCCTTATCGATTTGTTGTCTTTTCACGTTCTATTTCTTTCCTTCGAACTGTGTGTCACGCCTGTAATTGGCCTTTCAAGTGTGTTCTCGAATTGTGCCGCGTTCACCTTCCCCTTCAATCTCTCTCCTCTTGACGCAGAGACCCCCATAGATAATTGGTCGTGGTCTCCACAGGAACTAAAGTGGCCTAGCGGGACTAGGTAGGAGGGGAGGGGAGAATGAGAGGGGGGGGGTTAAGATCTTACAAAAGTTTCATTGGGAGCCAACATTTGTGAACCTAGTGAATCGAGCGATAACGAAATGGATAATATGATGTCCGAGGAAACTTATCAATAGAAGACGTGCTTATTTGAGGTCCTAAAAATAGTATCATGAAAAATTCAAGCAAAATTCACTGTATGTCTCGGCAGACCCGGAGTCGAGTGAGAATAGGAAATATGAGATTGAATGCATCTCATCGGTGGGGTTTTTCCTTCGACAATGAATTAGTATTTCATTGAGGTATCAAACGATGCCAATTTCACGTTACGCGTGAGAGTCGAAACTAGCGAATCGAGGTGAGGCAGATAGATAAATGGGAGATTCGAGGGGAACTTGATTTATTTGAAGGTCATGGTAGTGCAACTAAAAGAAGCGACATGTCTCTGACGATGACCGTTACTTTTTTCTGAAGACCATACCACTAGTCCTAGATAGGGTTGGCAAAGGTAGAACGTTAAGCTAGACTTCCCTGTCTGTCTAGCTTTCCAACGGTCTAGGCTAAATTAGCCGAAGCCAGACAGGGCAAGGGAAGTCTACCTTTCGCGTCTCCCTTGGGCTAATTTAGCCGAAGCATTTGCATTGGGCTAATTTAGCCGAAGGGAGAGGCCTTCGGCTAAATTAGCCGAAGAAATCCGCTCGAATTGACCGTATAATGCTCCGATTTTATCGATTCTTGAGGAGGATGGAATCTGTCCCCCCTATTTCGACCACGCTGAATCGATGGGAACTATTCCCGAATCCCGAAAATGCTTCCCTGGCCTACTTTTTCTGTCAGGAAAGATTGAATGTTGGGTTTTATTATTGCAACTTTGGTACAGAGTTAACTGTGATACATGTGATTATTTCAATGAGATTGCTGCCAAAGATTGAACAACTCTCCCCACTGTAACGGGAAAATGCAATCGAATGGCCGAGAATACCGGTATCCACCCGAAGGAATACTGAGCAAAACCTAATGAGATCAATCTCGTTGACAAGCTTTTCTTTTACGTTGTTTTCTGCATTTTCAATGTTTCAGGATGTATATTCGCCCTTATTATCTATATTGGAATTTGCGGGTGTTTGTCGAAAGTGCCGCGATTTCCTTACAGATCATGCCGCAATGGACCACCCACGTGGCAGTACCAACCCGGCGCGTTTGTGTCGCTGCGCGTTTCGGCATCCTCGCGACCACCCACGTCGTCAGTGGGTGATGCACCTGACGCGGGACGCGTCCCTATCTGATGCGGCCCGCTGACCAACAGGAGGCAACCCTGCATTACCCCTTTTTGGCCTGCTCTAGAATAGGTGCAAATTCCAAATATTTTTGATTCCAATCTGCTGGTCTTTTTGTAGATGGCTCGGAAGCAGCCGGCTCGATCTCGTCCATTGACAAGGAAGAGCCCTGCCTCCACAGCTCCCCCTCCTGGAGAGGAACCAATTCCTGATGAAGACGCCGTCCAAGTTCGTAGTTTTTGTTTCTCTAAATCTATTCTAAACTTGTCTTTGTTGCTGCGTCGTGCCGGGCCAACCGAATCAGGTTTTTCAATTCATGTATTGGAATAATGTTTGCGCATTCCAGATTCGATCACAGCGCCGAATGGAACCGCTACTACAGTAATCATACAGAATACGATGAGGATGAGGAAAACGCCCTTGACATTTAGGAGAAGTGGATCGATGCAGTCATCTAATGTTTTTCTTGTACCTAGTTGTTCGTCTGTTTTATTGATTTAGATGTGCGATTGTTTCTTCACTTTCGTAGCATAGGCCAGCTAGATATTGTTTCATGATTCAAAATTAGAGTACTTTGTGGAATTCCGATTTGTTGTTTGTAAGTTATTCTTTCAATGCTGTGACTCCAAAATCACACATGTATCGAAATAAACTTTGTACCAAAGTTGCAATAGCAAAACCCAACATTCAATCCTTCCTAACAAAAAGTAGGCCAGGGAAGCATTTTCGGGATTCGGGAATTCCAATCGATTCAGCGTGGTCGAAATAGGGGGGACAGATTCCATCCTCCTCAAGAATCGATAAAATCCGAGCATTATTCGCTCAACTCGAGCGGATTTCTTCGGCTAATTTAGCCGAAGGCCTCTCCCTTCGGCTAAATTAGCCCAATGCAAATGATTCGGCTAATTTAGCCGAAGCCAGACGACGGGAGGTAGACTTCCTTTGGCCCGTCTCGTTTTGGGAAGTCTACCTTTCGTTTCCAGACAGTCTGCCCTCTTAGGCTAAATTAGCCGTCTACCTTTGCCAACCCTAGTCCTAGACACTCGGGGACCTTGGTCGACCCCACTATTGGCGACAGGCGATTCCGCTCTTTCTTCATTGGAAATGTCGACTGGCTCGGCGTCGGCTGTCGTGGAACTATTGTAATCGAGACATTCGGAGGAGGACTTCACTCCAATTGGCGATTCGGGGAAGCACGTGAATCAGGGTGGAATGAGAATAGGAATACAAAATAGAAGGAATCTCGCCGATCGGACAGCGGGTTTCATTTGGAATTCTTTAATTTCAAATGAGATTCTACTGATACATGATTGTTGACTCTCGCAGTCGTCGTGCGCATTTGCCGCCGTTATTTTCTCGAGTATTTCAATCGGAGTGAACATCCCGGGATGCAGGCGAATCGGTGTGGAATGAGAGAGAGAAATCAGAGCTTGATGAATCTCGTTGATCTTTTCTTACGATGTCGCGCAGTGACCATTAACTCTCTATGGATATAAAGACGTTTTAATTCTCTCTCATTACCTGCACCGGCTGTCATACTAGTCTTTCTCAAAGATGGCTTTGATTTTGTGTGCCGTAATGCCAATAGGCGGACAGAACTCACGCAATGAGACTCGGAGAAGCAAGTGAATTTGGGTTAAGTGGGAGTAGGAAATGGAACCGTTTTGTCTCCTTGTCCGTGGCATTGAGAGCAGGTGAATCGGTGCTGCAGGGAATTGGAAAAACGGAGATTCGGTGCATTTTTCGATGAATGACATTACTGACTTCTCAAAAAGTTTCTATACAGCGTAATGTTGCGTTAATCTCGAACAATTATTCGTCACCGTTGGAAATATCGATGTCCGTGATTTATTTCGCATTCCTCGTGCTCGTCTCTCTCTCTCTTCTCTGAAAATAGTGAATCCCGTTATCTGCGCAGGTAGCCTTGGAACTTTTGTGAAAGTATTGTGTGCGAGAGTATCCACGCAAATTGGCGAAACATTGACATGTGAATCAGAGTAGCTTTGTTTGTATAACGGAGATTCGATGGATCTGGTCGATCGGAGGTAGTAATTGGGAAGACTTTTCAACCAGCAATAAGCGCAACTCGGCTAGGCCTCATTTTTCACGTTATCGCCACTGAGAAAAGCTGACTTTGCTCGCGCTATTACGAACGGTGTGCTATACCAATGCGCCAGGTTTACGAGCAGAATCCCGGCCCGTAGGTGTCGCAACCATTTCATAATTGGTCAAATTCGCAAGGAGTTCGGGGTACTCGTGCTTTAAGAAAACAGTTTATTCTTTCTTTGCACGAAACTATGCCCGTTTCCTCTCAGATCATTTCTGGTTAGTTTTTTCAAAAGTTCAGGCCAATTTGCCGACGAGGAGCTGACAAGCTCCTTTTTCGAGGATAAGGATCCCCGCATCCCGTCCGATCTGCAAAGCACGAATGGGCGCAATTCAGTATTTCACCATGAATAATGGTGTTCATAGTCGTATTAGACTATTTACCGTTATCATGAATCTCAAATCAACCTGGTCTCTTATACTCGCACGAAATATTGTTCCCACGTTTTCCCAATAACCAATAAACGTTGTTTCTAAACCACATCGAACGAAACGAGCAAAAAATATTCTGATTGAAAATAGTCAAATTGGGTATGTTTCACGACTAGATCTGATGGTCCTATTGAAGAAAGTGTGATTCCTAGCTATGATCTGACTGGGATGAAACGGCGATTGTCCTGGTATTCCTTTATGAATTCAGTTTCACTCCAGATCCTCACGGGACGCTCTACAATCGAACTCGGCGCGGACTGCAAGCGGAAACGTTTCGGGGATAGTCAACACACCGATTGGTAATCGACTTCATCCTCGGCCAACTACTATTGTGCAGAACCCACGGGATGGCAATATTGCTTTCCCAAATTCATTCGTATTGAACAACATTGCTTTTGTAATGTGTAGTTTGCATTATGTGGGTGGAACGTGGGTGGTCCCAGGCTGCTCCAGCGTATCTCGCCGTGAGCAACTGGTAGATCAAACGGGCGCTAATCGCAGAAAGATCGGAAAAATATTGCCACCCCGTGGGTTCTTCACAATAGACACTGCTGTTCGAGATGTGGTAAGCACTTGAAGTGCGCACAGGCACGGAAACAGCGTCCGATACACGCTGACACGCTGTCATCTCGGGATATTCAAAAGAGCGTGGTACTAGGAGGATTGCCGTTTCATCTGGTGTGTAATTATCATCGGGAATTGGTTGCGACAATACGAAGGAAGCTGGCGTTCCAAAATCCATTGAAATGCATCCACCCATCTGGTGTTACTCGATGGGTGCATATTAGAATCGTCCTGCTTGTTGGCAGCGATGACAAAACTAGGCGGATTTCTGTGTTTGTATTGGGCGAAAAAAACGGATGAGGTGTGTTACGACAATAAGACTGCGTGTTGTGACGATACACTCCCATAACAATGAGCTACGAATTTGATTAAAACTGCACCAGGAGAATTGTTTGTTTCAGATGGGGTATAATAGAAGTTGAGATCGGCTACAACAATAGAAGGCTTGAGAAGATATTCCGCCCTGTAGATCTACTTTGGACGGCTGTTTGATCCGTTCTGATCATTTGCAAGATTAACACTAGGAGGATTGCCGTTTCGTAAAGGGACAAATTGACGGATGAGATTTTTTGTGACAATTTTACTCTGCTGATCCATGCCAATCTAATAGGTCCATTAACTGGAAGGGCAATACAATTCGTCCAAAGTATAAATGGGCTAGCACCAGGGGGATTTTCGCATGGTCAAGGGGTGAAATAATGGATGGTATTTGTTGCGACAATAATATCGTTAAATCACACAATAACAAAAAGTGTTTAGAACTAATATCTGTCCTGCAAGTGCTTCTCGTTGGAGTAGTAATCCGCTCACGAACAGCGCCTTCGCCTCCTTCGACAAGAACACGAGCAAGGTCTTTGCCGGCCTGTGAATACTGATCAGGTGAGGGCAAGAAAACAAGTGGCGTAATAAACGTCGGCGAGCAGCGATTACGGAAAGATACGATGTCTGTTACTCCGATGGCTGACGTCTGTTTACTAAAAATACCATAATCTTTCACTGCCTCGTCAATTTCGAAACCGTTAAGGAACACAAATGTGGCTCCCCGAATTCGATGATCCCAAAACCAGGAAGATTGATGAACGTGGAAACCGGGAATTAGAGGATGAGACAGATGCCCTTCGATCAGATGCATCTAGCGTTTATTTAGTAACACGAATACATCCCGTGAGTATTAGACGTGATAGACCAGTGATCCCCGACAATATGGTCGACTATGGTCAAATACGGTTGTTTTATTCTCGAAAAAATATTCTTCATTGGTCCCAGGTAAGGTAGCGCGCTGGAAATGTAGCATGTTTAGAGAGAAACGGAAGATGCGAAACGAGGGAAATTGGCGTTGCATGAAGGCGAATTAGTTGTGTTCCTAGCGCTTGAATGCGATTGTCTACTTTGTTCCTCGCGAATCGTTCCTTTGACTGTAGCAATCGAAGCAGGTGAATCGGACTCGATTCACGTGGATAATGTTAGCCATAGTGTCATTAACAATAAGCAGGCGAATTGGAGACGTAGGAAATTGTAAAAAGGGAGATTCAATGGATCTCGCTGGTAATACCGGAACCTACGGATCTAAAAAAACTTACTTTGTGTGTAGGATCGTCAAAAGTAGGTAGGCCGATAAGATAAACGCAGTAGGTCTAAAATGGAAGAAGTCGTACATCGTCACTCCATTCAGCTATACATTCCCGCACAGTTGCGAACCCCAAATGCGCGCGCGGCGAAGCACCGCGTGAAACACCATGTGAATCTATGTTTCGAACAGTATCTATATAACGCTATTTAGTGGTCAAAGTGATTCGCCGGGTGAAAATGATTCGCAAAAATAAAGTTGGTTTCTGAGCTGATGGTTATTTAGCAGCTGCTGGGGAATGAGATAACGAGCTGCGAAGGTGGTCAGTTTCCCGCTGTGTTCCTGCCTTTTTAGTAATCGGATATGGAGCAACTGATCCTCTCACTGACAAGAACGGAACGAAACCACGTGAATCTATTTCCGCCGGTGCTCTGTTGACAAGCTATTTGGTAGGTAATTCGATCTCTCGAAAGTAGCCGCCGAAAAAGGCTCATGAAAAGTGGCAATTCTGATACACTTTCTCGGGAGAGGAAGCTGACGAGGAACGCTACATTTGGATTTAATGAATTTGTGATAAATATCTGATCCCATCGAAATATAATATTACAACAATGTAGTCTCCGCTTTCCCAATTTCCTGGAACTCAAATTCACCTGCTCCAAATCTCTGCAGCCGATAATCGAGAATAATTGGACTATTATTTTCCCAATTCTCCGCTACTCCGATTCACCTGCTTCCTTTCTTCGTCCAATTGACTCAATGCCTTCGTAATTCATCGTTATTTTCTCCGGGAGACTTTGTGTGCCTCGTGGAATGAAAGTCTCTTCTTCCCGTGTTGTCCCTCGTTGACTGCATTGACTACACGGTAGTTTTGAATGAGATGCCCCTTTGATGTTCACGCGGACTTCACTGGAAACTAGGGGAAACAGGCGAATTAGGGTTGCAAGGAATTGGGAAAAAGGAGATTTGGTAACTGTTGTCGATTTACAGTGGTGTCCTAGGTGCCTATGATTATTACCATTATAAATGTTGCAAATGGAGGCTAATATCGGAGTAGTATGTACTACACATCCGCAGTGTTCCCCCGCTATGCAGTGTAATAATGGCAGCGCCTCCTCCTGCCCTGTCAGACCCGTTCCCTCGCTTTTGTCCCTCCCCTCCTCCTGCCCTGTCACTTTTGATTAATGGGTGATTAATTAGTGCGGTAACAGTTAATTGGGTCGAGAGTCTCGAGAGCATGAAACATGAAATTTACAAAAAGTGGCCATATGGGGCATGATCTGAACCCAAATTTCATGCTGATTCCGAATATCCTATTTTCAACATCGAATTCCTATTTTTAAAAATCTCAAAAATAACAAAATGTCAAAAACTACTGTGCGATGCATGTTCTAGGGGTAGTTTTGTCCAGGAAGATCGAAAATGTTCATGAAAAAGTCAAAAATCGTCAACTTGTTATCGAAAATCTTGTGCGATGCATGTTTCATGGCGGAAGGGATGGGGAGGTTGATTTCCAGGAGTTCTATCGGAAAGTGGGGGCCATGATACGGTAAGTGTGCCAGACATGTCCTAGGGCCAGGGAAAATGGCGAACTTTTTACATAAGCCACGAAAGAGGGACAAATATTGTCATGGTGGAAGGGTGCAGAAAGTGGCATGGCCTCATTTTAACGGATTCGAGAATTGGAGGAGTCTGTGAGTTGGAAGTGGGAGGAATTGCCAGGGCCCCTCTCCACAGTGTAATAATCGATTGGCGAGAGATCATGGGGAGATGAGAGGCGTTGGACGATAAAGGACGCGACCCGCGGTGTAATAATCGATAAATGTGAGAGATCATTGATCGGTGTGAGACGACAGACGACGGAGGCGATCGATCGACGAGAGATGGCGTCCCTTGGAAACCCAGAGATGATAGAGGGAAATTTGAATTTCCAGCCCGATATCGATCGAGCGAGGGGAGAACGGAGGGAATAGAGGGATGAAGGGAAAATGCTGGAGAGATCTTCGGTAGAAATATCGACGGAATCGAAATCCGGTACAAGGATCTCTAAGCTTGTTCCTTAGAAGGCTCCAAGAATGCCCAAAAGATGGGAGATAACCTACATTTTCCTTCAGTTTCCATGCAAATTGTTTACCACAATGCAGACCTATAAGCTCTTTGAAACTTCGAGAATGTGCAGAGCCTCTAGCGTTCAAAGATCAAAGACCACTGTTGCCTCTTGGGATCCATCCGGAGAAATCGAACAAGGGTGGGAGGCGCAGATAGGCAGAGAAAATATTCCACCGAATCGAATCCATGATCTTTGCCCGAATTCGGGACTCAACATGGGGTGCAATGGACTCAATTCACACTGGTAGAGCCTGTCCCAGGACTATTCCGGTACAAAACGAGTTCCTTGGTCATTGACATGCACAATTTTGATAGGCTCGGTCCCCCGAATTCCCCGAGAGTGGGGAATGATGGACAACTGTTCGACCCCCGGACGCGTCAGCTGACGCTTAATGACATCATCAATTATTGCGAAATACCCTCGAGAGTGTCAGCTGTTAGTGATCCCGTTATAACGTGTTTGAACGTGTTAAGACGTGTTGGAACATGTTTGTACGCGTCAGCTGTTTAATCGTGACGTCATAATCTGTTGATCTTAATACTAAAGGACCACGCAAGGATGCAGGGAGGGAAGAGCCTCTCGTGAGAGTAAGGCAGGGTGCCAACAGTTCGAAGAAATGAGAAGGTGTCATGTGAACGGACTGATTCAGCAGTGTGCTTTATCGAATAAAAGCTAGTTGTCAGAGACGAAGACGATGATCTAGTACTCGGTATCGACCAGTATGAATCCCCTTCTCTGCATCTCTTCGAAAACCTCGACGATTTCTGCAGTGTTGTATTGAAGGGCTGTTTTATTGCCAAAGCTACATACCTTGCTCGGTGTTCAATTCCGGGAATATCTCGAGTACTCGGCTCTTGGTTGGAGATACTTTCCAAGTTACCTGGATAAAGAATTTTGATGGCATCAAATGGGATTGGACTTACACAGATGAAAATTTTGCCTGCCATGCCATCCATGCATCTAGCGATGAACGAGGTGATGGCTTTCAGCGGTGTGGAAGCATTACGACGGAGGCCGTGGGCGCGGAACACGATAGTGTGGTTATCAGCCGAACCGTTACAGGAACGGGAATAATCCCTCACGTAGTAGTGCTCGCTCACAAGACGGCACATGGCAGAGGAGAAGGAACTAGATGGAATGATGCGGAAATGGGCGGAGTTGCATAAAACCTCTCGATATCTGATGCTCTAGATGGCATTTTTATTGCCATAGCAAAATCGGTTTCTGAATTCTTCATGTGTCAATGTGTGGATGAAATAGGACTGGTATTTGATATATTTATTGCCATAGGCGTTCATAGCCCTTGATCACGGCACGAATAGTGAGGGCCTCTTCAGGGATGCTGTTTTCACCGATTGCATCCTCCAAAGCCCGCTCGATGTCTGAATGCGGAGATGAGTAGTGGATAAGGACAAACGAACCCCATGTAGAGCTTGAGACAGGGCGGAATGCGATCGACTGAATCTCTGCAACATCGGTGTTCCATGAAATCTGAACAAGGAAATATGGCCCATAGTGATTGTGTCATACCGTGACAGTGTACGAGCATCCTCGATAAATATCCAGTTGGCGAGCAAGAAACATCGTTACGACAAAGCTAGGTTTGTACCGAAGTACCCGAAAATTCTCTGCCTTTATATAAATGTCATCGAAAACGCCCGTTTTCTCTGCAGAATATTTGTCGAGAGAGTAGAAATCGGAAGATAAATGCATGGAGCGTGTTGATAGCGTCAAATGTGATGAATAATAATGACCTTTGAAGACCAATTGCATCGTGTTTTATCAATATCTGCCGTCATCAGAATCAGAGTCATCGGAATCACAGGGCTCAGGGTGGGAGGTCTTCGATACGAGGTCTACATGTGATTCTCGGGCCTTCTCCTCTTCTATTTTCCTTATCTTGATCCTAGCCATCTCACTCTCACGATCAAGTGACTCCTTGGCTCTCTTTATGCCCCTGATCCCCTTGAAGGAGTATGCGACGCAGTCGTGCGGTGTTGTCAGTGCTACCATTTATCTTAGATTTCCCCAGAAAATTTATTGGAGATTTTTGTGGGAAAACTAATAATACATAACACTTCAGGATAAGTGCAAGCAGATACCGGAGTGCGACGTTTTGAATGACCGTGGGGGGAGCCTCTGCAAGTGCAAGGACGTATCAAGGGTTAGTTTAGTTCGCTCTTGTAAATTTACAACTTATTTATAATCTCTTCTATCTTTTATAAGGGAATTTTATATTCATCAACGTCTTGTTTTCACGATTAATATAATATAGCAATTTCTTAGTGTAATAAAAACAGAAGTACATCTTTGCTGTTCAATTCTGAGGGAACTTTGAAGGACTATTGCATTTCGATTCGATGCGAGTGGAACAGTCACCGCGGCTGCCTGTGCCCCTTCGAGGCCGCGAACCAGTACCAGTAGATCCGATTAATATTTGATAAAGTAATTTAATTATATTCTGATCCAGGCAACGGTGCTCCCGCTGCTTTGAACAACGAACACATCAACAGATTTTGCCGACGGAACTATCCGTTCGGAATCAACGCTTGTCGCCCTCCGTAGTAAACGCAATAAATGTGTTGTCGCCTGCAGACAATGCGATGATTCGTATAGGTAAGAACCAGACAATATAAAGCTTCGTATTGTCGTAGACTTTCGCAATACACACCCTTATTGTCCACCCCCGTTAATAACTTTACTTTGTCCGCACATTTTGAAGAATCGCTTTTTACCTCCGAAAGAATGCGTTCTTGTACCGCTAGCTCGAAAAGATTTAAAATATTCTTCAAAACGTCTGATTGGATCGAACCTGCGACAGGGCTGACATGATCAGTACTCACTATCTAGTAGTTGCCTAATCTCCACGATAAAGCATTAAAATCTTTTCAAAATGTTTGTATGTCACCTCTTATATTGTGACTAAAAGCCGAAAACGTAAAAGCCAATTTATACCAATTCGAAATTCGTTGCAACATTTTTGAAAATGATTTTATCGCGTATTTGCGGGTAAATCTGGTTTTCCCGCATTCGCTCGATTGCGCAACTTCGAAAACGCAACGCTAAGTTCTGAGCACGTACTCATATGACATTCATCTGAAAATAAGTCCCGTGATGCTGAGCGATGTTCCCACGGATGTTTTGTTTCCCATTTTCGCCCTTCTCACTGGGTCGCAGCTACGAATACTGCGCGCGACGTGTCGGTTAGTTTGCCAACTGTCTTTTGAAAACAGAATGTACATATTTTTTAAAAGTATATTGAACTTTTTAAACCGTATAAGCTTATCACTGTTCAGATCGATCAAGTCTTTTATTGACGCACGCGGAATGGCGTCGTTTTCGTTTCCCGAGTTCCGCATCTCCGTCGATCATGGGCTTATGATTTGGCTGTCTTTCCAACGTGAAAGCAACACAGATTGGAGTTTAAAAATTATCTCCGTCCCTGCTCCGGTGAGACACTGTTGAAAAGATGCAGCGAATTCCCACACCCACATGCAGCAAATTAAAGAAGGACTTCGAAGAGGCAAAATGCCAATCTTAATGGAGTACATTTTCCCCATTCGTCTACGTATTGTAATGCGACATTTCAATGCAAAAAAAGGGGAAAATTCAGTCCATTAAAGGAGGGGTACAACGACATTTGAAGTTTGCAAACTAATAAGATATTCGAAAAGAGCATGAAAAATGCTTTAAAACGGTATTAAAATTTCTGCGAACAGGCGATTTGGCGAGGAGATACAGACGAAAAACAATTGACCCTGATCGCAGGAATTCAAATTTTGGCATCGTGCCAAAAGCTGAAAATACTTTTCCAAATTCAAATGTCAAAAATATTGATTCCGTTCCATGTTATTGTACGTTCGAAGCATGAAAGCAGTGTGTGAAAATCACGGAAGGTCGGAAATCCTCGGTTTTCTCGTTTTGGCACGATGCCAAAATT
>JACMIG010002249.1:0-15985 GCA_014805385.1 Levipalatum texanum | reverse complement strand
AGGTTTAGACTTCATTTTTTTAGCGAAAAGTACAGTGTCTTCGAGCAAGCACAGCTACGACTCCCGTGGTCGAAATTGGCCACTCTAAATTTTTTTCATCTTTCCCACACCTGACGTACCTCTAACCAGAATATGAGCCCCAGCGGACAAGAAAAGTTGGCCAGTGCGCGGCACTGCTCGATCCTTACGCGGATGGACTTATATGTACATGGTTGACATAAAGCCATACTATGAGGCAGCAGGAACACTAAACATTTTACATTCGTCTTTTGTCAAGTCATTCCAAGTGATGCCAACCTCTCGAGGTAGTTCATCCTGCTGACGTCGGCCATGGTGCACTCGCGATCGGAGTGCTCGAAGATCCTGGCGACCTCAGCGTGCGCCTTCTTGGCGATCGCGGGATTCGTAGCGAAGCACCATAGGATCCACGTCATCGCCGACGACGTCGTGTCGTGCCCTGTAATTCTTGCCATAAGGATCATCCCGTTGAAAAGGAGCATACCGGCGAACATGAAGGTGTCGACCTCCTCTCTCATATCTTCGACAGTAAGTCCGTTGTTCTTGCGCATCTCGATGAGCATGTCGAGGAAGGCCTTCAAGCAAGATTTATTAGGTGTGCTCAGAGTGCTTTTAGAGAACGGCGGATTGTCGGCGGAGTGAACGTTCCGGACAATACGCTCATCGCCCTAGGATCTCTCTCCACTGTTCTCTCGTTGTCTGGCGGTTAGATAAACGAGATAACAGTGGAGAGAGATCGTAGGGCGATGAGCGTGTTGTCCGGAACGTTCATTCCGCCGACAATAATCGCCGACGCCGACAATCCGTTTACACTTCATGATAAAAATGTGAAATGCGTTGAACATTTGTGTGCCATAAGAAAATTACCTTCCTCCCTCCCTTCTCCTCCTCGTTGTCATACTCCCAAAGGCGCGTTTCGATGACTCTCTGCGTGAACGACTTCAGCGTCCGCGTCAGCTCATCGAAGCGCCACTTGTACGTCATCCACCTTGACGCCTTTTCTTCTGATGACTCATTTCATGCTCACCAGACGGGCCCGATGTGTAGACGAGGATCCATGGCGTAGATTGAAGCGATGTGGTTAAACTCTCCGACTGCCTAAAGTTGGTAGGGTCAGATCGACTTCGTTGGGTCAGAGGTTGGGTCAGATCGACTTCGGTATGACAGCATTTACCTTGACATACGGTTGATTGGGATCCCGCTGAGCTCCGAGATCGTACGACATGGCAGTGTCTGTAAGAAGCAGGTTCTTTTTTCACTGTTCTGAACTTCCATGACATACAGATGTTTTCAGGAAACACAATTCGGAACGCTGTGCGGTTCCTGCGCACTAATTGTAGTTGAATCGTAAATAGAGACACACTCTGCACTATCAATGTTTGCTGTTGATTGCGATCCAAAGAGCAGGGAACCACAGAGAAGGGGAAAGGGCATCAGACTATCCAGGAATCAAAAAATCACTACGGTGGTGGAAAAACAAGGTTTTCTTTGTGGGTATGACCGAAGTCCCCATGCCTCCGTTCACAGCATACTAAACGCATACGCAGAAAGACAACATTATTTGTGTCGCGGATAAACTATTCTTGGTGAAATAAACGTTATGGACAACATCGCCCTACGATCTCTCTCCACTTTTCACTCGTTGTTAGCGGTTAGAGAAACGAGAGAACAGTGGAGAGAGATCGTAGGGCGATGAGCGTATTGTCCGGAATGTTCATTCCGCCGTCAATGAGAAAATCATTCCTTCGTACCGCAGATGATGTCCAATGCACAGAGGCGCATCCTCTCGTAGATGTCGACGACTCCGTGGCGCTGCTCGTCGATCATCTCGATGAGAATCTATAATATGTCTGTAGATCTTCAATTTCAACGAAATGATTGTTATCGATTGAAGGGGGTGGCGGAAACATCCATCACGAAAACATTGTGTATGAGATTGATCATTGCTCCGCTTATCAACCACGAAGACATGTCCTTTCTGCATGCTGCTTTCTGGCCATTTCATAGGCGGACTGTGAGAGACCTGTCCATTTGCAGTAATCAGCCCATTTTTTTCGCATTATGTTCACAGAAGCGGATAAAGTGCGCTCGGAAATGATCATTCGCTGAACCTTGATGGACCATTATCGAGATCAGGTATAGTTTGTGAACTTCCGTTGAGCTTTAGAATCCCGATGCAGGGCTTAAAGATGGAGCAAGAGCAAAGTTCCGTGTCCGTAAAACAGCTGGGGCAATTGTGGCAAAAGGACCCTATTTTCCAGACTCAAGCCAAAGTGCACTTGCACTTTCGCCTGAGCCTGGTCTGATTTCCATGGTGACCGTAATCAGAAATGTTGCTCCTACTCCTTCGTTAAAGAAGGTGTAGGAGCAAGATTGTAGGTCAAGTGCACTTGGGAGGTCTGTATCTGGACTGGTTTTCCATGATGAGAGTAATATCAGAGAGGTTGCTCTTGCCCGTTCTTTAATCCACACCACGACCCACCCGTGCATGCCTGTCGATGAGCTCGGCGTGGCCCTGCAGCACAGCAAAATGGAAAGAGGGCGTGAGCATGCGCCGACGCGCCTTCCATTTATCGCCCGTGCTGCAAAAAGCATTATTACATCGCGTCCTTATCGGATCAACGCATTTTCCAAATAACGAGTGAAAGTGAAAGCGCTTTTGCTGTGTGATTCTAAGCAATTTTACGCTGCGGAACCCGACTTTTTCTTCAAGCATTTTCCGAACAGCAAGCCGTTTGCCTTTAGACCATTGCAGAATGGCACAGTAATGAGGTGCTAAACTTCGCGCTCCCCGGGAGATAGGTGTTTTGTGCATTTTCGCACCTCATCACTGCGCTAATGGACGCGGACTAATTATGCCACTCAGCAACAGCTTTCGAGACGACATAAGTGATCTTATTGGACTTGAGCTCAAAAAGGAACCTGAATAGCAGCCCATCTCCCATCCACGGGTGCATGATTTCGTAGTCGTGGCCCTTGGTGATCTCTTCATGCGAGTCGAGAAGAGGCTGAACGGATTCTAAGCTATAATGGCATATTCTAACCACTCTAGGTGATAATATCGGCGATCCAAACTCATCTAAAGTACGCACCTATGCGCGAAACTCGTTCTATTATCTCTAACCTGCCAAACGACTAGAGAAACGCCGTTTTCAATGGAGAGAGAACAGTCGCGTACGGAACAGAATATTAGACGCTTTTGGATCAAATCGAATCTGGACGTGTTTACATGAATAGTCACCAGAGGAGAGCATTTGGCCTCTCTCGTCGATTATAACGTACATAGTATGTACCTTGAGTCCCTCTCCATCGATGGCGAACGTGGCGATGAAGCAGAGGACACGCATGCGGATGAAGTGCTCCCCTCGAGCTCGTGCCTCCTCCGCTTTTACCTCCATCCACTTCATCATCTCTGCAATCATCGATCACTTTTTCGATGATGATCTTCATAGGTCCAAAATTGTGTCTAGTTTGTTGAAAGTACATAACAATCCCACAGTTCAATTTTTGGCGAGTACAAGCTGGGACCACTATAGGTTATCCGTTGAGGATGATCCTTTGTTCATCTCGTATGATCGCTACGAAATCCGTTTCAATTATACCCAGCCGTTCTCTAATGGTTCCCAAGGCACAGCGGAAACATATTGTGGGCGGAATGAACGTTCCGGACAATACGCTGATCGCCTAACGATCTCTATCCACAGTTTTCTCGTTGTCTGGCGATTAGAGCAAGGGGAGCATTGTGGAGAGAGATCGCAGGGCATTCTGTAGGAATAAGTCCGCCGACAATACAATGTTCGATCAGATGCAATAATTGGCAACACCTAGTTACAATGTTCGCTCATAGTCATTATGGAAATACTGTATACACAATATAATATCAACATACCCGTCGGATTCTGAATATGTTTCCACGGGAACGATCCCATGATGAAGTCGCAATCCGGTCCTGGGAGCTTTCTTGACCTCCATGTGATGTAGATGTAGGGGATGAAGGCGGAGAAGAACAGAACGGCAAATACCAGAGGGATCGAAAGGATCCACAGCAGGAGCGACATCTCTGATGTGATCCTGATCAGCGACCACCCTCTATTTACTAGGGTGAGAGAAGATTGCGAAAAGGAGGGGGAGGACGAGGGAGAGGGAGAGAGTGTGTCGCTCTTCATCTCTGCGACTCCATACTCTCTCGCCTGGCCACGGGGAATGATCCTTGATAGTGCCGGTATTGAGGCCGTGTTATTGATAAAGGGCACAAATTGATTGCACCGAACGCCGTCGTGGTCAGTGGATTAGTGAATCAGTCAAATGTGTCGGAAGTGTCTTAAAAAGGCGCATATCGTACTCATTGAAAGTGAAGTCAGAGTGTGAAGATGACTGTATGCGTCGCAATTGTGCAAAAGCGGTCGACGGGCGTCACTGTTTTCTGTGTCCTTTTGTAATGAGAAAGCGTTACATGTTGCTCCCATTCCTTACTTGATGCTTACCATCCAGGCAGTTATTCATCTAATGGCATTATTGTCCGGTATGTTAGTGATGCGGAGGCGACGCGCGAACTACCTTCGTGGTAAGAAGCGTGTGATCTATCGCCTTCCGCAGAAGATAGATCATTACGCTGCTTACCGCGAAGGTAGTTCTCACGTCGCCTCCGCATCACTTTAATACCGGACAATAGATGTATCAGTTTATCTCGTTTAGTGCAGATAAAACAGTGAAGATTCTCGAGGATGACCCTCGAGCCTCTCCGGAAATATCTGTGACTAAGGACCCCTTCACACACGCTCCCTACTCCACTACACTTGTTCACTTTACGACGTGTGCTCTTTCCGGAGGAGCGAAGGTGGATACTTTCGGGTGGAGAGGACATACAAATATTTCCGCCTAAAGATCCCGCCCAGAAAGTTTTCCAGAATGTTTTGTTGTAAATCAGTACCGGACGTACTTTTGGTTATTCTTTCAGTAAAATCACACATCCACTCCACACTTTTCAACAATCGAGTGATGAGCGAAACATAATGGAGGTGATTGGATCTTTATTTAATCAAAAACGCAATTAACACAAACGATTTGGAGAGTTGTCTCTCTTCGACACACATGTTAGAGTGTTGGTTTAGATTGCCCGTACCAGAATGCGTTCCTCCCACTCTCTTCTGTAGCCTACAATCCGAAGCGTTCATGAGGCCCATACAGAGACATCAAACGCACACAATGATAAGACGGTAGAACAAGTGTGCCGAAACACGAATCGAATATGATTTTATCGATTTTTGGGAAACAACTCGCTCTCAGGCTGCGTGAGAGTCTTGTATACGTAGCAATCGTCGTCGAAGACCTTGAGGAGCGACATGATCTGGAACTCCTCCTGGATGATTCCGGCGCATTCCTGAAAAGTATCACAATAAAGCAGAGTGTGGATAGAGAGATAATCACAGTATTAGTTGTTGCCGGTATTTGATCTCTTTGCGAACTAGAGAATTTTGAACCCGGTGTGATCGAACTGTAGAATTTGTACGCTCGGCGTGAACTATGCTTCAAGTACGTGAGCACCAGCAAATTCACAGCATTAATCACGACGCGGAATACGCCATGAATTTGATGGCGCCCAAATTCGAACCAAACCGTGCTCTCAAATTCAAGAGAACATTCATTTGTGAACGGTGGGAACGCTCTCATGCCGATAGAGATATCCTCGGTAAGAGCCGCACCCTGGAACTGCAATGAAAATTTGGAGCACCTGAATCGCATGCACCAAGCATGTCAAAAGTCCGATTCGCACTGCGCGTTCAGCAGAATCCTCACTGACGCAAAGTTCGCTGAGTTCCAAAATTATTTTCTGCTTCTTCAGCATTCCGATTTTGTGGAGATCTTCGGAGAAGTCTGCTCTTTCTATTCTTTTTATTGGAAAGGAAAAGGCGATAGCTCACCGAAACTCCATACAAGTAAGGAATAGACGGCTGCGAATTCTTTGTTCGACAAACGAGCTTCGCGCAGCAGAGGATAGAGGACTCTCGACGTTTCCGACCAGTATCTCTTAATATTGCTAAAATTGTGCCTTATCAAACATCACATCGTTTTACCTTGTTATTTCGATCTTCTTCGCGAAGTCCAAGTCTGGCGGCAAAAATTCGGCAAAATGATCCATGTCAAAGCATGTGCTGGTGCCGGTTGCGATGCTGAAAAAAAGGATAAATGATGTTTGGTGGAGAACAATAATTAAGAGAAAAATCAATAAAATAAAATAAAATAAAATAATAACAAAATTCCCATACAATCGCTTGGAACCGGCGAATAATCGCTGCGTCGTATAGACACTTTCCAACAGTGCGACAGGTTTGATGGCGTTCTTGAAGACGCATTTCTAAACTAATCCCCTTTCAATAGATACATACCATCAGCGTTTAATTACCTTGTCCTCCGCGCTCAGAGCGTTGAACTCGCAAAATACCGTGCTAATAAAGCGGATGAAGTGAACATTGTATACTGGGGCTTCGTCTGTTTCGTATTCTATCGAAGAAACATAAACTGTCTGCAACGATATCATAGTTTTGATGAAAGAAGAGTATTATCAGACAAATAAGTCTATTATCGGCGGAATTAACCATACGGAATGTACACTCCACAGTTCTCTCGTTGTCTGGCGGTTAGAGAAACGAAAGAAAAGTTGATTGTGAGAGAGATCGCAGGGTGATGAGCGTACTATCCGTATGGTTGATTCCGTCGACAATAACTGGTGCCTTCTTTTCTATAAGGATGAAAAATTGTACCTGGTTGCTATCATGCGACGTTACTGATCGGCCCCGATAATGTCCGCACGCTCGGAGTGCCTCTTCATTTCGTCTCTTCTGCTTCAAATACTTGCTAAAGTGTGCGCCGTTCAACAAAGTATTGACAAATGAACTCACACATATTCTCTCTCAAAAGTTTCTAGGATTCCTGTGCTGGTTCCTGGGGGTGTTTCAAGCGATGTGCTATCCGGAATATCGCGGACCAGTTGTGACGACAAATTACGTGTGCAGCTCATGCCGAGCTCTCTACATTTCTTCATGCGACAAGAGCGACACGTAAACTTTTCATCTTCATGGGGATAGATTTGAGGGCTGGGCATTTCGGAACTAACGCTTTTTATAGGTGCATTTCCCATCTCCCGCTCTACAAACATATCGCCTGCCAGATGTGACAGTTCGCTTGTAGAAACCAGCACAGGCCCTGGAATTCGTAGATTGTTTTAAAGAAGGACTGGTGAAGAAATTCTTGGCAATTCCAGTCTTAATGAGAGTGAATTTATCCATACGTCGATGTATGGAAATTCGGAAATTCCAGACGTCGATGTATGGGCGAACGCACTCCCTTTGAGATTGGCAAGTTGCCAAGAAGTTCTTCCCAGTCCTTAATTTCATTATTCCTACCGGCAGGAATCGACGCCGAAGTTAGCATTGAACAAGAGGCCGCCGCAGATGAGGCAAGCTCGGGAGGCCATGGGTGGAATGAATGGAGCGAATGGAGCGAAAGAGGGTGAGGATCGGCAGATCGAAGGCTGGGCGAAAGAAAAGACATGCAAGGTGATAAGCGTGCAGCGATGACGTCGTCTCTATGGGAGTTGTGCTTCTTTAACGATGGAGTAGGGAGGAAGATTTCCGGTGATCGTGGCCCTGTGCTTGGTATGGATTTCCATAACGATATTATCGGGACCCACAAGTTTGCGTAAAAACTGTACCAGGAATATCACCTGCGATCAGCAGATAAAAGTGTAGTATATTTTCTGGTGCGTCAAGTTGGGAAGCGAGCGCGGCGATCCGCTTTTGTCCCGAATTGATATGTGTCGCACCGGATTCGGGTCGTTGGGCCCCAGAAAATATACTGCTAACCGCAGCTGAGATCAATGGAACTGTTTTTGGCAATCTTGTGGGTTCTGATAATACTGATCAGAGAGGTTGCTCCTCTCTTTCTTTAACGAAAGATTAGTTAGTTGAATGTGTTACTTATATTTTACATACGTATCCTCTGCAAAATTAAAGAAGCCCTAGTGTACTAATTGGTCAACCTTCTTTCTGATCAACCACCAAAAAATTTACTCTGCGTCTGACAAAATATTAGTACAGAAGACTTCTGTAACTTCCAAGACTCAGATTGGGAGCAGTCCGGCATGTTGCTGCGTTTCATCTCTGTCTGGCGGTGGTGCTCAAGAAAAAACGGTAATCCTCGGCCATTTGCGGATGGAGTTCATTGGACATGCGGCACCGCATCTTCATTATTTCGCAGGTTCGTTTGAATATGTGACTACATAGCCGACCGAGCCCTCTTCAAAGTGGGTGTCTATAGACAGCAGAGAGGGCCACTCTTCCTCGACAGATGATGAGAGATGGGAATATGCAAAACTAAGTGGCATTCACACTGGATGAAGAGAGCAACTCTTTCCCTGCCAGTCATCGTTGATTCCTCCTGCGGTTTGGCATGGAAGATCTCGTTGTTGAGGATGCTCGAAAGACTGATCCTGAACCCAGCCAGGCAATTCAAGGTAAGCGAATCGATATCCAATAAGTACGATACGAATCTAACTTCTTGGGAAAGCATTTGCCTAGCCGTCGACGTATGGAAATTTCGCATTTCCATACGTCGACTTGAGAAATGCAACCCCATTAAGACAAATGTCCAAGAACTTCGTCCCAGTCCTTCTTTAAGCGAAAAGCCCTCTCTTTTCCCTGCACTCCCATCGTCTGAGGATATGCCTGCTGATGGCCGTCGCCATTTTCGTCGTCAGCTCCAATAGAATGTCCATGAGTACGTCGTCTACATTACAATTTGCGCAATGGTGCTTCTTTCAAGGCGTCGGAATCGTCTGCATGGTAAACTCCACTGTCTCATACACATCTGAGCACTCAAATGCCTCGACAACATCGATAAAAGCATGTCAGCGTCAGGAAAGCAGTGAAGAAGAGGAAACGAAGTCTATGGTTCAATTTTTGAAGAAGAACGGTAGGAAGAGGCGGTTTAGGGAGAACTGTTCTGGTCGCCGCCCCAGCAAACTCTACTACTTGCTTCGGCTTCATACGGCAGTCTCACGATGATCGCTTTCTCCGGCCTCATGGCTGACAGCTTCGGGCCATCCAAGCTTCTTGCTGGTATGACGGAAATAAAGCTTCAAAAAAGCCGTCGAATTAGATATCCCTCCAGTTCCCTCGGAAAAATGTAATAAACTAGAATTCTAGTGGTCCTCGCTACGTCGGCAGCCATGACACTACTGGTTCCGACACTGGCTCGCACGAACTATTGGGTACTTCTCGTTTCGCGCGTCGTCATTGGCATGGGAGAAGTAAGTTTGTCTCGTTTCACTATAGATCCATCCATTTAAAAATATTTATCATCGTTTGGTCAATATTTCTAGAGCTCTACGAAATATCACTAAACTCTCAATGGTGACGGCACCTGAGGATTTGAATAAATTTACGCTCGGTCCATGTTGATAGGTCGAAGGGTGCATTGATTGCATTTCTACATGGGGTTGATCGGTGATGCATATTGAACGGTACGGAAAAAGCGAAACCGTATGAAAACAAGTCCAGGATTCGGAGGGTCACTGTCGTACGAAACGAGAAAAGGACGCAGAGCTTTATTCGTTAATTCCAGGCTTCCCTTATGCCATCCACAAACTGCATGGCTGCCCGATGGTTTCCGAAGACGGAGAAGACAACATTGGCGGCACTTTACACTTCAGGATTTCAGGTATAAGTTTTCTGATCTTTAAATAATAGCTCACCAGATTTCTTCAAGTTCACGTCTTTTCTTCCAGCTAGCGGCAGGCTTTGGGTCACTTCTCGCAGCCGAACTTTGTCGAGCGGAAGCCCTGGGAGGATGGCAGTCAATATTCTACGTGTTCGGTGAGTATTTCAGAATTCGAATCTTCAAGAGAGTATGATAGGTGGCTTCGCGGCCATCTTCACCGGAATCTTCTTAATCTTCGCTAAAGGCAAGCCGCGAGAGAACAGATGGACCTCGCCGCAAGAAAAGGCTTTCTTGGAAGCGGCTATTCCGACCAACTTCAAGGTCTGTGAGGGAGAAATATCGATTTATTGATTAATCGATTTCAGCGCCCTTCATTCCTGAAGGCTCCGTGGAAGGCGATCATTACATCGAAGCCCCTTCATAGTGTTATGCTCTGTTCCTTTGCGTTCTCCTACTCGATCAATATTATGCAGGTATTTGACTGCCTCCGAAGTTATTAAAGAAGAGGGAAAATATTTAGGGCTTCCTTCCTCTTTTCCTCAAAGAATCCTTCTCTCTGCCCGTGCGCACTGTAAGTTTGTCAAGCAGCGTGGTAGTACCGTGGACTGATCTTACTATTCAGATTGGTCACTATGTATTGGTGTGCTTTGTGATGCAAATCATCGGCAAGAGCTTCCTCGGTCCGATGACAGACTATTTCGCTAAGCATGGCTACTTGTCCTTGACGACGTCCACGAAAGTGTCACAAGCATTTGGTGAGTTGAAACTGTTGCTGTATTTTTAGAGACCTAATATAAAGCCTGATATAAAGCCGCTCAATGATAAAGGTTTAATTTTCGCTGTAACTCCGTTACCAATGATCCTGAGATCTCGCCACCAGAGTCGATTCCATTCAGGCTCGTTCGGAGCATCGATCTGTTCGCTTCTCATCGCATTTCTTCCCAGTTGCGATCACCCCGAATACGCTCTCTACATTCTGATCGGATTTGGTGAGACTCAATTTGATCAATGATGTCACCTTCTCTAGGGGCCGTAAATGCTGGTGCAGTGTGCGGCTACTATACAAGTATACTGACAATTGCTCCGCGATACACAGGTATTCATGTGCAGAAGCTGTCTTCTTTCTCACTGATCACGTTTTTTTCTTTGGAAAAATGGGGGGAGGGGGGAATTCGGCATATACTACCGATTGGATAGGAGAAAAAAATTTAAACGAAGTTAATTTACATTTATTAATTTTGCACTTTTAGGTACAATATCTGCCATCTGCTCGATTTGCGGTGTTCTGGCGGCATCTTCGGCGTCAACTCTCGTTTCTGCACTCACCAAGATTGTAGGCAATTTAAAGAAGGACTTTGAAGAACTTCTAGGCAAAATGCTTGTCTTAATGGGAGTGCATCTGTCCACTGGACATGACAAATTTCCATTCGTCGACTTATGGACAAATACAGTCCTATTTTACATTTTGCCAAGAAAGTCTTCCCAATCATTCTTTAATATTCATCGTTTCAATCGATATTATTTTTAACAATACATATCCAGAATACTCCCTACAAGTGGCCGCTCATCTTTGGATCAGCCGCGTTCTTCCAATCCATCAGTGGTCTTCACTATTTGCTCTTCGGAACAAGTGAGAGTTTCGATATTACTGGGATGAAAATGTCGCCAGAAAGCATCTGAAGTTGTTTTGATTAGTGTGGTTCTGGCCTTAAAGAAGGAGTTCGAGCAATCAAATTTGCATTGATTTATATGCACTTTTGCCCTGACAATGAGTCTGGTTAAGAGTCTGGTTAAAAACTCAGGCCAAAAGTGCATATAAATCAATGCAAATTTGATTGCTCGAACTCCTCCTTTAAGAAATAGGAATTATTTCAGCAAACGAACTCGAGTGGTCCAAAGCTTCGTCCGAGTCCAGTGACAAAGTAGCAGACTTGCCACGCAAGTCTGAACTCACTTCGAATGATCTCATCACTTCCAAAGCATGATTATTCTTTAGATATTTTTGAATTTGCAATTAATGACGCTAATGTAAAGATATTGTTGTGAACAAAGATTTGCCCCTTGTCTAACAATAAGACAGCCCACGAATATGGCCTTTCAGCTCAAGCACAAAAGACTTGCAAAATGCAGGTAAGCATCAGAAACTCCATTTCGATATTCTCCAAAGTCTGGAAGCAATGTTCGATGGTAAATAGCTGTAATCCCCGGCTTTTTTCGGCACGATCTCATTGACCATGGGGTACTGCATATTCATTATTGCGGAGCTTCGCTTGAACATTGAAATGTCTAACTGACTGCACTCTCATCAACAGTGGTATTCGTTGGAGGAAGATCATTATGGTGATAGATGGACAGACAGAGAGGGGACCTAGGTGCAGAATACTCCACGCCATGGCCAGGAGCTGTTGTTCCGTGTCAGTTCCAGCATCAATACTTCCCGCAGTTCAGCATGGTGGAGCCCACCGTTAAAGAAGAAAGAAATCGTAATACCATTCTGATGAATGTCAACCAGTTATGCTTCAGCAATCAGCCCTTTCTTTTCTTTGAGCTCTCACCGATTCCGCGTGTGCCTGCTGATGGGACTCGCCATTTTCGTCGTCAGCTCCAACCGAATGTCGATGAGTATGTATTACCCATTCCTCACTGTCTAGGTGTCATCATTTGAAATCTCGTTGAAATACCTAGATTTCTTTTCGCAGCAGATCGAGTTTCATGAATATGCACAGGGGACTCAGAATCTTCGTCTGGCCTGAGAGAAATGGGCAGAGTCTGGCCGCCAGATCGACTGGCATCGTTTCAGACGGCCTGTCGCGATTCGCAGACAGAGCGCAGTCGGTTAGTCTTTTGCCGTGAACGAGACAGGTCTCGAGATCAATTCCATACCATATCGCAGACTTTTGCTACATTAAATCAAGTAGTTTTTGGGCTGAAAATGCGCGTAGAGCATCCATGTGCTATTCGCCCTGTCATACATTTAAAATAAATAAAAATGGATTTTTATCCATTCTCAAAATATGACGAGCAAACCATTTTCCAGTCAGACTACAGTCTGATCCAGACAGAGCAGACGGAGACTCAGACTCTGCCCATTTTCCTCAGGCCAAACGTAAATTCTGAGTCCCCTGTGAATATGTTTGATTTTCAGGTGTTGGCGTCGTTTGCATGGTAAATTCCACGGCTTCGTTTCCTTTTGAATATCCTAATACTTCGAAGTCTTCGATTAATTCATGCCAACGACCGCAAGCAAGCGGCGACGACGACTCGCATTCGATGGTAAGCGTGGTTTCCACAGCGGTATTGATAACAGCCGAAACTTTGGTCCACCTATTAAGGTATCGATACCTACTGCTCTCTTAAAGATGAAATGATTTAGGGGGACCTGCTCTGGTCGCCGGCGCAGCAAACTCTCCTCCTGGCATCGGCATCGTACGGCAGTCTCGTACTGATCGCATTCTCCGGATATTTGGCCGACACCTTCGAACCAGCCAGGCTTCTTACGGGTAAAATGCAAGTTCTAATATTGTCGGCGGAATAAACGTTCCTGAATTTACGCTCATCGCCCTGCAATCTCTCTCCACTTTTCTCTCGTTGTCTTGTGGTTAGAGAAACGAGAGAACAGTGGAGAGAGAGATTACAGGGCGATGAGAGTACAGTCCGGAACGATTATTCCGCCGAAAATACCTTTGCCTTAAAATATAGTCAATGGTGACGTGCAGAAAGTATCAAAGTTGCTTGCCAATTGAAGCGGTCCTCGTAACATCCGCAACCATGACTCTGCTGGTGCCGATTCTAGCGCACACGTCCTACTGGGCACTCCTCGCTTCGCGCGTCGTTATCGGAATGGGGGAGGTATTGTCCGGTATTAGAATATACGGAGGCGACGCGCGAACTACTCCACGGTAGGCAGCGTAATGAATCTACTGCGATTGATTGCATTCACTACGCTGCTTACCGCTGAGGAGTTCGCGCGTGGCCTCCGCATCCATCCTGAAATGCAACTTATGAAAAGGGAACGATCCAGAGGTGGTGGCCCATCATGAAGAGCAGGTTAGAAGCAACGGTTCACATGAGGGCGTATGGCCGAGTGGTCCAAGGCGGCGGATTTAAGTCCCGCTATCCGTAAGGATGCGTGGGTTCGAACCCCACTACGCTCAATTGATTTGCAAACTCTCAGTCTGCCCTTCATTAGATGGAGTAACGCTAGCAAGTGCAAGATTTGGTCGAAAAAGGTGCGAATCACCAGGCGAGTTTCGTTTCCATAAATACGGGTGAATTGGCCGGAAATCAACGCAAAGAAGAGTTGCTGAAAAATACTGAAAACAAGGACCTAGACTAATTCGAGGTCCCTGAATCCGATTTTCTTGGTTAAAAATTCTCAACTCAAAATCCCTAGGATCTACAGTAGATCAACTTCGGCAGTACGGTGGATTTCAATTTTTTCACATTTCAAGATACTCTTGTAAATCATATCACATCTTTTCCGTCGTCAAAACATAAAATCGTTGAACTCTTATTCAGGCTTTTCTAATGCCCTCCACCAACTGCATGGCTGCCCGATGGTTTCCCAAGGCGGAAAAGGCGACTGTTGCGGCACTCTATACTTCAGGTTTCCAGGTACATGTGTACATGCTACACACCTTCTCCATGCTTTGCGAAGTGTCTCACATAAAATACTTCAAGAATGCTTGTTTCAGCTTGCAGCGGGATTTGGATCACTACTTGCTGCTGAATTGTGCAGAGCCGACGCCCTCGGCGGGTGGCCATCAATATTCTACGTTTTCGGTACCGATCTTTGCTTCGATTGCCAAAGCATTTCGTTAGGTGGGTTCGCGGTCATCTTTACTGCCATCTTCTTGATCTTCGCTAAGGACTCTCCACACCCTCGCGGAGGGAAAAGGTGTACCTTGCGACTACGGTACCGAATAACTTCAAAGTTAGTAGATTGCCTCATCATTTATCTAATTTTATGATTGTAGCGACCTTCACTTTTAAATGCGCCGTGGAAGCCGATCCTGACTTCGAAGCCCCTGCACAGTGTCATGTTGTGTGCCGTTGCCTTCGTCTACACGATCAACATCACGGTAATCCGATAGTATTTCAAGAATTAAGAGATTTACAGAACTTATATATATATATATCTTTATCATCAACAGTCGGGGATGGGGTGTGGTAGTGGGTTGATGGGGGTAAATGCGTGAGAGTGGTTGATTTGTTTCCCGTCGTAAAACGAAACTCGGGTTTGATTCGGGTGGTGGCCCTTATTCAGATATTAGGGAGTGAGGAACTATTAACTTCTTCCCGATATTCCTCAAAGAAGCCTACGCCCTGCCCGTGCGAACTGTGAGTAAAAAGAATCCTCAAGGCTATTTGAATGCAGATTGGCCACTACCTCTTGGCGTGCTTCATGACGCAAATTATCGGCAAGATGACTTCCGGCCCGATGACGGACTACGTCGCCAAGCACGAATACTTGTCGTTGACTTCATCGACGAAATTGTCGCAGGCTTTTGGTCAGTTTAAGTGAGGCGCGTGATTGTAAAGCGTTGCGGTATCCTGATGTGAAATACCCCTCGAAATATTATACAGTGCGGACCGGGATGCCATTTGATTACAGGATCATTCGGTGCTGCGATCTATGTGCTTATGCTCGCATTTCTGCCGCGATGTGATCATCCCGAATACACTCTCTACGTTCTCATTGCATTCGGTAAGCCATATTCGCTTTTTGGAGGTTGATCACGTAGTTTATATTCGGGGGGTCACCTCCAGGTGCTGCCAATGCCGGAGCAGTCTGCGGCTTCTACACGAGTCTGCTCACAATTGCTCCGCGATATAGAGGTAGATCAAATTGTCAGTGAATATTAGGTTGATAAGAAAGTCTTTGACTTTACATTCTTTGTAGTAACTTTCGAACCTCGTCAGCTGTCTAAGCGACACTTAGGATATGGAGAGAGGGGTTACTAGTGTCCACCCTAACAATACTCGTTTGCCCCCTTCAGCATCTCTCTTGAATACAGAGCGAGAAAGCCGAACATCTTTGTTTCCGAACCCTTCCAAATTTCGGATGCCATTCGGTTTATTTTTCTATCTGGCCGTAGGGGCATGGACTTTGGCAAGCCTATAACCAAAATGTACCTCAGACATACGCCTGCGAGTAACAGTGTTACTGACCCGAGCACGGCATAAGATGGTGGTGAATTAATCTTTGAAGCAAAGCCGTCAGACGGGCTTGGTCCGCACATTATTCCGG
>JACMIG010002247.1:0-10634 GCA_014805385.1 Levipalatum texanum | reverse complement strand
TTATCAATTTACACCCAAAAACGTTTCTTGAAATGGCGATGTTGCAGACGCCTGTCGTGTCCAGCGCTTCGCGCCTTCTTTCGGATCTCAGCTTCAAGATCCCCATCTTCCTCTACTCTCACGTCGAGGGCGCCGGCCTGGAGCCCGGAGAGGTAAAAGTTCATTTGTTTATGTCTCCGACCATCAGTAGGTAACCGCAGTATGGAGCAAGAAGACGACCATGACTATTTAGTATGCCAAACCTACCGTAATCCTTTTGTAGACATACTTGCTATTTCACGGATGCATATTCCCTTTGCATTTACACGATTTCACGGAATGTGTTCAAACTTTCGGTTATTGCCGGGAACCAAATACTGTTGAAAATAAACGACTTTATTTGTCAATTAGAAAACATCGCAATTGCAGACCAACGCGATCGCCCACTCCCTCTCCCTGAATGGTGGACAAGCATCGGTGAATGCGAAAAAAAACCTCTAGCGATATGCTGGCGTGACGACGAGTGCCATGTTAATGTGAGTATCAGTTATCAATTTACACCCAAAAACGTTTCTTGAAATGGCGATGTTGCAGACGCCTGTCGTGTCCAGCGCTTCGCGCCTTCTTTCGGATCTCAGCTTCAAGATCCTCATCTTCCTCTACTCTCACGTCGAGGGCGCCGGCCTGGAGCCCGGAGAGGTAAAAGTTCATTTGTTTATGTCTCCGACCATCAGTAGGTAACCGCAGTATGGAGCAAGAAGACGACCATGACTATTTAGTATGCCAAACCTACCGTAATCCTTTTGTAGACATACTTGCTATTTCACGGATGCATATTCCCTTTGCATTTACACTATTTCACAGAATTTGTTCAAACTTTCGGTTATTGCCGGGAACCAAATACTGTTGGAAATAAACGAATTTTATTTGTCAATTAGAAAACATCGCAATTGCAGACCAACGCGATCGCCCACTCCCTCTTCCTGAATGGTGGACAAGCATCCAAGAATGCGGAAAAGAAACCTCTAGCGATATGCTGGCGTGACGACGAGTGCCATGTTAATGTGAGATTCACTTATCAATTTACACCCAAAAACGTTTCTTGAAATGGCAACGTTGCAGACGCCCGTGTCCCGCGCTTCGCGCCTTCTTTCGGATCTCAGCTTCAAGATCCCCATCTTCCTCTACTCTCACGTCGAGGGCGCCGGCCTCGAGCCCGGAGAGGTAAAAGTTCATTTGTTTATGTCACTGATTGTGAGAGTGGTAGGGAATTTGGCAGACAATATGGAACAAATTCGAAGTACACAATAACTATTAATAGTGGCGCGGGTATAGTCCTTTGTGGGTTCATCTATCTAATACCCTATCTTCAGCTCATCTTCTCCATCGGCATTGGCCTGCTGGCCCTTGTCCTCGCTATGATCTTCACGTTGTAAGCTGCTCTCCTCAAGGTAACGATCCTTGTTTTCAGAGAAAGATTCTGAATAGAGAGTTCGGACACTGCAATCCGGCGAGACGTGCATCTATCCACAATAATCCGCAATAATATTCGACACCTCTCATCAGGACAAACTCATCGCCTCGGTTCCCCATGAAAGCAGCTCCTCTCCTGGGCGGCGTTTGAATTCTGGTGCTCCCTGTCCGCTGGAGACATATTTTAATAGTCCCAAGTCCCAGGCAAGGTTGCCGAAGATAAAGTATCACAAAAATAATTCGATTATTGTTATTTCTGGAACACAGCAATTCATTCAGCGCATCTCACTAACAGAAGGGACTGTCAGAGACGAAATAAGGATTCGAAATATTTTGTACATTTTGTCTCCCGGATCGTCATCGAGGCCACAAAACGGAACGATTAATTGCCATCTTGGAATCAGGCAATAGAGCAATGCAGACACATTTGAATGCTTGGTTTAATGAAATGATTGATTATCTGGCATGTAGAATCCGTTCGTCATGAAATTTCGAGACAAACGGTCCCGATGTTAAGGCCTTCCCATGGATCTTTCTCACGTATTTCGATTTTTTCACTGACTGAAAAAGTTGTTTGATGAACCAATGGGACGGAAATGGTACTCTCGTGATTGCCAATAGAATCCTCGTAGCCCATAGCACTTGGGATGGTGTAGAGTACCGGACACCTCGGTATTTGTGGTCAGTTCGGTTCATATTGTGCGGAGATTCGCCGTGAATTAACGCGCTCTTTCAATGTTTACGTGCTTGTGAATTGCATTACTGTCGGGCACCAAAACACTGCCAATTCCGAAAACAGATCTTGTTATAAAGCCGTTTTATCACTTTTTTCTAAGACGAATTTGTGGCGTCATGGTGGCCGATAATTTCATGATTATTGATTTTTGAACCTCTTTAGCAGTTTGCGTGCGAAATCAAATGAGCGCTATTGATGTTGGCCACTGGTGTTCAGGCATAATGTGTTATTGTTTTTATGTGATTGTGTCGATGGAGCTTCTATTATCGGCGATCCAAACTCGTCTTTTCAACGCCCCAAAGCGCGAAACTCTCTCCATTGTCTGTCAGACGGGTCGAGAAGCTTCATCGACAAAAATACACAAAAATCAAAAATCTCCGAACCTTCCTCATATCCAAGGAAATCTTTTGTAGCCTTTACCTTTCTCCCCTTCGAGTTCAATAGAGAGGCGCGACAGCTTATAATTAGGAGTATCAGGAGGGTAAAGAGAGCGAAATGTTGCTGCGAGACAGTGTTGACATGATCAGGGCATGTTATCGGCGATGAACAGTGCTCCTTTTATTATCTCTTTTTCTCTCTGCCGCTGGTCTCTCCTTTCTGACAAGGGAAGAATATCAAATTACCTCCTCGGATCCGTGTGGGACCTGGGGCGCTGCATCGCCAACAAACTACGAAATATGTGTTCAATTGGACCTACATACAGTATCGGCCAAAAGTATTGAACCCCTTTTTCGCATCTTCATATCTTGGCCCAGAATGGTCCAATTTGGGTGAAACAAAAAATCGTTTTGTTGCAAATGTTCTCGTGAAGACGGCTCTGGAGTCGAAATAGCCGATTTCGGAAATCCAAGAGTCGAAATTTGCATATTTCCGTATCGATTTTTTGCACTTTTTGCAATTTCACCGCACCGACACATATGTCCAGGTAAAATTTCAGAAAAATGTGGAAAATGCAGTCCATGTATTCGATATGCCGTCCAATTTTTTTCAGATTTTTAAAAAAATTCCTATGAGCAGGAAAATTCCCGAAGGAAAGGGCTTATTTGTGTATTTATTATCGTCCCAAGCACACGCTAAGGGCTAGGAACCGGTTCAACGTGGTTTTGTATGTTTTAAAGTACGGAGAAAAAGATGTGATATGTTTTGGGGGTGTTTCTTGAAACGTGCAAAAATCGATATTTGCATTATTCCAGCAGTTGATCTACTGTAGCTCCTTGGGATTTATAGATGGGCATTTCTAACCAAGAAAATCGGATTCAGGGACCTCAAATTAGTATAGGTTCATGTTTTCATGATTTTACAGCGACTCTCCTTTGCGTAGGACGTTGCTTTCCGTCACTAATAAGAGTAAGAAATGTTCGAAAAAGATGTGAAAATGGAGATTTTCGCACCTTTTTCGATCAAAAACACAGCCGGACGCGCCGGAAATCAACGTCCTACGCAAAGGAGAGTCGCTGTAAAATCATGAAAACATGAAACTATACTAATTTGAGGTCCCTGAATCCGATTTTCTTGGTTAGAAATGCCCATCTATAAATCCCAAGGAGCAACAGTAGATCAACTGCTGGCATAATGCGAATATCGATTTTTTGCACGTTTCAAGATACACCCCCAAAACATATCACATCTTTTTCTCCGTACTTTAAAACATACAAAACCACGTTGAACCGGTTCGTAGCCCTTAACGTGTGCTTGGGACGATAATAAATACACAAATAGGCCCTTTCCTTCGGGAATTTTCCTGCTCCTAGGAATTTTTTTAAAAATCTGAAAAAACATTGGACGACATATCGAATACATGGACTGCATTTTCCACATTTTTCAGAAATTTTACCTCGACATATGTGTCGGTGCGGTGAAATTGCAATAAGTGCAAAAAAATCAATACGGAAATATGCAAATTTCGACCCTTGGATTTCCGAAATTGGCTATTTCGACTTCAGAACCGTCTTCACGAGGACATTTGCAACAAAATGATTTTTTGTTTCACCCAAATTGGACCATTCTGGGCCAAGATATGAAGATGCGAAAAAGTGGTTCAAAACTTTTGGCCGATACTGTACGTGTATAGTTTACTGGAGTAGGGCATTGATATATGATTGAAAATGGGGACAATGTACCTCTGAGAAATCGAGAAAATAATGCTCCATTGTGCATAAAATGACGTTTACGATGAACAGTAGGGCGTGCTCAAATCTCCGTCTGCTCCCATCTACAAAGTTCTTTGATTGATCTCCTGAATCTCCGGAGTGTCAAAGATGAGATGACAAGAAGTGTATAAAACTCGCCCATGAAGCTTCATTCCACAATCGGCACCTTCCATAGCCATGGTGAGTAGCTTTTTTCACCAATCTTTCCTTTTGAATTTCCGCTGGGCAAAATGTGTGGGGGGGGGTATCGAACTCCCGACCTCCCAAAATACAACCCGGGCTCACTACAGCATAGACTATGCCGCCGATGAAACGTGCGTGTCGTAATGTTGTAATGTCCTCGGGACTTCTAATGACGAATTTCGAGGAGTTTCTAGGTGGGCGAAGTTTTCACACTCCTGGCCCATACTCGAGGCCTGAAATACGGACGATGTTTGCTAATTTCCCAGACATTTGACAATTGTCGAAGGCGGCAAAAGTTTGTAATTGCGACAAGTCGTCGATTCGGCTCTCTGTGGGAATAGAAGTGTTTTTCATTGACAGGTGTAGTTTTATCACAGGTTGTCTAACAATGAGATACTTGAGGAAGAGATTCGACATCTTACAAAGAAGGAGTAGGAGCAAATGTGGGGGCAAATAAAAATGAAAAAATAATAATGACAGTATTCAGAGATTGTGTTCCTACTCCTTTTTAACTTAAATATTTCTAAAATTCAAAAACTTTAATTATTTCTAAAATTCAAAAACCTTGTTGACCTGAGGCGACCTTTGAGGGAGTACGCACTGACAGACACAAATAACCCAAAACATGAACAAATCAACAAACGAGATCAGTTATTTCATTCTGCGGAGTCATTGAATCAAATGGTTTTCCATTTTTACAAATGAAGCTTGAAGCAGGCGACGCCCTCACAATCAGTCTCATCCCCGCTGTGAGAGACCTGTACACTACTCCCGCCCGGCAATGCAGAAGGCATTTTCCATGGGGGAATTCTCCGATGATGCCGGCGGTGGCCCAATTGGGTTAGCGTGCAGTAGGCACGCCTTGAGAGTAGGCACATCTGCAAAGGAAGAAACCCATTTCCCACACCATGTTCAATTGAATTCCCTGTCTGTCTGTCTCGAAGAGATTCCACCGTCTGCACTGCAGATGACTCAATTGGACGTATCTCGAATTGAACATGTTCGATTCAATCATGTGCTACTTGTCATGCTTGTCTCTATCTCCCTGCTAGATAGACTCACCTTTTGTGCAGGACAGGGATGACACGATGTGATCCATTCACAATGCCACTGTGGCCGTTGCACTAGAAGTCGCAAGATACTTTTGCACCCTAACATATTTGGATATTCGATGACTGGGGGTGTTGAAAATCGAATAATGCCGAAAATGCTATTTTAAATTTTCAGTTTTCGAAATAAAAATTATTGGTGGGTCAGCTCCTTTAAATACCTTGATTCTTGGTCCAAGGTTTCAGATTCGTCATCCGTTAAGTTGATCCTGGGGCTGCTTAGGAGCCCTCATCTGCAATGACGAACGTAGTAAGGGAGAGGGGAGAGCAAAGCGCGAGGAATGGGGACGAATGAGGTTCGGGTGTTCGGATGTGGAGTAAGAGCTCCTCCATTTAAGAGGAGGGAAGGTCGAAAAAAGAGAGGCGGCGTCCAATTCAAAGAGCAGTTATTGCGCTCGTAAAAGTTAAAGGTTAAGGGGCTTCGTGATGTATCCAGGTCACGATATAGGACATTCTCTGGAAATTTCGCCCTGACTTCCAGTGGAGTGAGCGCTCTTTGATTGAGGAGGATGGGAAAGGAGCGAAAGAGAGAGAGGAGGAGGAGGGAAGGTAGAGAAAAAGAGAGGCGGCGTCCAATTCAAAGGGCAGAAACTGCGCTTTGAATTGGGGCCCATAACCTTTAACTTTTACGAGGGCGGTATCTGCTCTTTGAATTGGACCCCGTCTCTCTTTTTTCTCGACCTTCCTTCCTCTTAAATGGAGGAGTTCTTACTCCACATCCGAACACCCGAACCTCGTTCGTCCTAGTTCCCCCACACTTCGCTCTCACCTCTCTCTCTCAATTCGCTTTTCTTTGCAGATGAGGGCTCCTAAGCAGCTCACTATCAACATATATTATGATTCTGAAAACATCGATTTGAAAAGGAACTAATGTAAGTCAATGAAAGGGACCCACCCTAAAATTTCATATTTTATTCAGAAAGTTCTTTTTCCGTCATCATACGCGTCGCTGTTCTGCACTGCGTACAGTTGTGTACGGATGACAGCGAATCGTGAGTTATGGAAACTGAAATTATGCTCAGATTTTGTTTTTTTGAGGGCGCCCTTCCCGGAGATGAACGACCCCGAGGACATTCACTTCAAGCCCTTCATCATCAACGGCAACGTTAGTTGCTTATTTGAGGATTGGGTTAGACCGGGGACGGGGCTGCGTGTTTTTTCCGAAACAAAAAAGTTTTCTGTGTCGCCCATTGATCGAGCCTTATGTGGAAAGACTCATATGGGTGCGTAGGCACGTTCAGCGGGATATTTAACATCTTGAGGAATATTTTTCACTGCAGCGATACTCTTGTTCCCATGGGTTCGGCGTCATCGAGCACGACACCTTGGCAGAAGATCAAGCATTCCTTCCTGCTCTGCGAGTGAGTATAAATAGCGAAGAATCCATATAGTGCGAATATTTGCCCTGTGTGCGTTACAAATTCCGCTGTGATTATCTCCTTACAATTGACAATACGGTAACTAGGATCGCAGAATAAATGAACTGGGGATTTAATGTTTACCGCGCCTATCTCGGGTGCAGATTTACAATAGGAGCCTTCTCCCATCCGGCGCCATTTCAGCACATCAATGGCAAAATGGATGATCATCCATCAGTATTGCGACTCCTTCGAGGTCAAGTCACCCGTCGGATGCGGTCGACGCATTCCAGGTGAAGACCCAAACAATTACTCCCACGTTCTCTTTTTTTTGAGCGCTCCTATTGCTTTCGGAAAGTCATGCCCTCATGTTCGTAACATGTTCCTCGGATAGATCGGAGTAGACATGCCACCCAGTCAATAAGTTATAATTATTTTGGCACCGGAAATAGGTTGTTAGGAAAGCGTAACCATTACACCATATCCATATGATGACCATCTCTTCTCAGGACCTCGCCAGCGTCATGGCATACATCGGGAACTCAGGGCTATGCTCCACATCATGCCCACGAGAAATTAAAGAGAAAAATGGTTTTCATATTTCTGCTAACAGTGTTATCCATTACATATACACACAGAATCTAAAAAGGGCAAAATGATCCCTCTATAATCGCGAAAATCAACGGAACAGCGGACATGAAAAAAACGACCGAAGAAGGGCTCTAGAAGTCAGGGTGGAATTTCCAGAGAATGTCCTAAATATATCGTGACCTCGCCACATCAGGAAGCTTTTTGTAAGGTGCGCGACCTTGAATCGAGTAACCCCTTAACGTTTAAAGAAGGAGTTGGAGCAACATTCCGTAACCGTAAAACAGCTGGGGCAATTGTGGCAAAAGTGTACTATTTTCCAAACTAAGGACAAAGTGCACTTGCACTTTCGCCTGAGTCTGGTCTCATTTCCATGGTGACCGTAATCTGAAATGTTGCTCCTACTCCTTCTTTAACTTTATAATATGGGGATGTAAATGTCTAAAAATATAATAAACTTTCACATTGTTTAGTTTTTTCTTGATTTTCTCATGCGACACGAAGCTTCTTTGCATACGATCTAGTCTATATGAAAGCTTTTCGTAGAGAAGAAAGAAAAGAGCATTCCGCGACGAATATTTTCGACTACATGAGCTAAGAGCGGCGAGTTCAAGAGATCACTCGAACCAGGGTATCTTATGCGGAAATATGGCTCTCCTATGAATCACTTTTCGACTGAACTATTGGTCTCAGACCGGAGGGGGCTTGTCTCCGTCCAGGATTGCTCTCGTCTATAGTTACATCCGCTCATTCAGCCGAGAAAGACAAAGGCGAACAAGAGAGCCTAACGTTTAAAGAAAAGATTAGATTGGATATGATATTATGTGATGCCTTTGTTTCATTTCAAGCCTTTTTGTATGAGCGATCAAACCCTGCAATCCTTGCCACACAAGAGCATACAACGTTATCGGCTAGAAGCTAACAAAATTTTCCTCTTTTTCTCGTCGTCTCGCATCCCTTGCCAGTTTCCGTAGTGAATAAAAGCATTCCTTTATCAAACAATCTTCACTCCTCGAGTCAAAACTTTCAGTCATGGTGAGTCATTCGTTTTCTTCTACCAGTTGGGATACGGTACCTAGAGTAGCACCGTGTCTTTGAATCTACAAGTTATCCAGTGATTTCGGACTTGGATTCTGATAGCACCCATGCGCTTGGGACTCCAAAGAGAAAAATATTTTTTCTTTGCAGAAATTCGTCGTTCTGACTGCCCTCGCAGCTTCGGCAGCTGCCTTCGGCGCCTTCAGGTAAAGTATCCATCCTGTTAGGCTCCTCCTTCCTCCCTCTCTGACTCACCATTGTCCATGATGGCGAAAAGAGACTAAATGAACCAATTCAGGGAAGCCATCCCCAAGGCCGCCATGAATCTCGAGGGAGCCGCCCTCCGCGACTACGTCAACTCCATCGGCACCACCTGGACGGTACGTTTTTGTTTTATGAGTCAGGGAACGACAAATTCCAGGCCGGGGATGCCAAGATGTCTCATCGCAAATCGCTCATGGACATCAAGTACACCAAGCACCCCGAGGGAGTTGAATATGCCGCTAAAGTGCGTTTTAGCTGAAATTTTTCTTTGTTTTACCTAATTATTTTTGTCTCAAATCAATCGTAGTCATAGTTAAACAGGCGTCTTCAGGTCAAGACAGACAAGGCCATTCCCGACAGCTTCGATGCACGTCAGAAGTGGTCCTGCCCTATCATCGGAGCCATCCGCGATCAGTCGCGTTGCGGTAGGGATTCATTTACAAAACTTTTAACTAAAATGTGATGTTAATACGAGATATGTATATATCTACAAGAATTATCTGCAATTGTGGGAGTCCGAAAGCTGTTCTTGTTTTCGATCCTGTTCGTGAAACAGCACTTTGCCACCCTTTCATGGAGAGCTATTGCATAATATGATATCTTGGAAGATCTTTCTATTAATAGAGATATTCTATATCAAATTCGAGATAGCATATGCGCACTCATGATTAGGGACACGGGGCATGGTTTAGCGGGCTGAATCGCTGAAAGTAACAATACCCGGTCCCTCGCTATACGATCACCGAATACATCGTTGCAGAAGGTGCCTGGGCGTTCGCCGTAAAGTTCGGAAAATCGATACTTTCCCCTTATTTCGAATCGGATCAAATCATAGGGCGCTACGAAGGGCGTCTCTCATTGATCAAAATGATATCTTATCGGACTCCCAGAACCGCTCCCAGGCGAAGTTACAGCCCGAAATGTGAAGAACCCGGAATAGGTGTGTTTCTGGAGCTTCCCAACTCGCAGGTTATGCACGATAGGAGTAAAAATTTTACACTATTTTTACATGAACGAGTAGATCTCTCAATTCTAATGTTGAAATCCGGGGTTGGAAGTGATGAGATTTCATCGAAATTTCGAACCATGATACGGGTGTTCTACCTAATTAGTTTTCTCTAAGTGGCGTCTTCAGGTCAAATCCGACAAGGCAATTCCTGACAGCTTCGATGCTCGTCAGAAGTGGACCTGTCCGATCATCGGAGCCATCCGCGATCAGTCGCGGTGTGGTAAGGATTTATATACAAGACTTTTAACGGAAATTCAATATACATATAACTCGCATGGTGTATCTGCAATTTTGATCTGCGAAGTTACAGGGGGGCTCACCCCACCCAGCGTAGACCACAAAAATTACAAAAACACCATTGCAAAAAGTAGCAAGTAATCACCATATAACATCCATTTTGTTTCTCTGTCATTGTACAAATACAGCGCGCAGTTTAACTTTGTGCTCAACAGTATCCACGAGTCAAATTTTGAATTCGCGCGGTATACCCTGAGGGTCAATCAACATTGAACGTCGATTATCTTTATACTATATTGTTTATATTTGAAGTGTTTTATATCATTCGATACCATTTTTAACGCCACATAAGCTCCTCTAGAGTGTTGAAGCAAGTTGGAGGGTGAGGTGAGCCCTCCTTTAAAGAAGGACTGGGAAGAACTTCTTGGCAAATTGCCAGTCTTAATGGGAGTGCATTTCTCCAGACATCGACGAATCAAATTGTAGCATTTCCATACGTCGACGTCTGGA
>JACMIG010002244.1:0-16016 GCA_014805385.1 Levipalatum texanum | reverse complement strand
GGTATGGGGGGGCGAAGCCCCCCCATCTAGCGGAGCGTAGCTCCGCTAGTTATTTCTTCTTCGCAAAGAATTTCAGGATGAAGAAATGTGCTAATAACACGTCCAATCTGGCCCTCACGCAGACCTCGGTCAACAGTAGTCACTATAGCTATCTAGCTAATGAGTCCCAAATATGGATCGTAGTAGAATTGGCTAATTGAGGGCAGCTAGACAACAACAAATTTCTCTTGTTCAGATTGTTAGACACTTCGTATTATCGGCGATCCAACTGCATCCATTAATGTTCGACTGTTCTCTCTCCATTGAAAACGGTCGGTTTCTCGCTATCTTACAGGATTGAGACATTTTAGGAGCCCAGTAAAAAGAACTTTTATGCTATCAAATATCCTCCCGAAAACAGGGATCACAGAACTAATTGATGTCCGCCTCCAGACACAAACAAATGTCGCTCGCTGCACTCGAACCGGAGTGAAGCACTTCTAATCTGACGCGAACCCCAGACTCGAAGATCCCCGACTGGAATGGGGTCAAGGAGAAGAGTCTAGCTACTTTCCGTACTTTGTCCTCCTTTCAAGTCCCATGAAAGTCTAATCCGACGTTCCCTCAATACCCTTGAAGACGCGAAAGTGTGACGACGAGTAATGGATGAAGAGAGACTTCATTGAGCGACCAGTTTTATGCTTAAAGTTAATCCAAGGTAATCTTATGGATACGGAAAAGAAAGTTAAGACACGTGGACAATAGCAAAGGTCTTTCAAGGCTGGCACACTGTGTCACAGTGCATTAGACATAGACGAGGCTATGAGCCCACCCCACCAAAAGCCACCGCGGCTCTCTATGGACACGAGCCGCCCTCCTGCTATTCCTTGGCCATCGAACTCCTCCTCCTTTTCAAGTATCTCTCGTCCGACGAGAGACAACACCAAGGGAAGGGGTTTAGATGGCTAAGTACGGGAAAATGACTGTCAGGGAAAGAATGTCAATTAGTAGTGCAGAACGAGAAATTGACTGAGCCCACAGTGACAGGTGAAGCCATCTTTCTCGCTGGTGTAAACAATATTTCCATGTGTCTCATGCTTGCAAGCATGCTTGTAGCAGCATCGAGTTTGCCACACAACAATTAATCTGACTTTCCAGCAAGTCATCAAAAATTCAGAGGACTGACAATTCTGCTACAATGCAGCTTTCGGAAAAATAACATCCTGAGGACCACTCGAATTAGAGAGAGGTGAGCTAAGGAGTAATGCTATTTTAACCTCCCACATGACCTTCAATGAGGGAGGTAAATAGGTGGCCAAGGTATTATTGACATCTCGACGAGAAGCCGGGCGTAGAGGGCCTGGCAGCACTCCCAGCCGGAGGAAGAGAGACATTTCCTCCACTCACGGGCAACGTACCGACTTCTTTGACCACCAATTATGCTGGAATACGAGATCTTGTGGAGACCTCCGAGGTAGGGAGAAAATTGGTGTGTGAATCACGCGGATATCGGACACCGCAACGTTGAGAGACAATCGACCAAGATGGTGCTTCATAGAAAGAGACTTCTAAATTCGTGTTTGTCACGATGGGGCTCCATTGGAGCCAGTTAGTGCTCTTAAAAGGCGATGGATAAAATTTACAGCAATCTTTTCTCCAGATCTATTAACTAACCACCAGTGATACTGAGTTGAGATAAGGAAATGAAGGCAGTAGATTGAAAGGCCAAAGAAGAGTCTCACGAGTCCCACGCTACGACGAGTGAAATAAAAAGATCCCAGAGACCGCTGACTTGCAGGAGCAAAAACATAGCAATGAATAGGAAGGGAATCTCGTTCTCTTCTCTAACGTCCGAATCTCTTCTATTCCCTTGTCTCTGGTCGACGATGGACAAGAAAGTTGAGGAGATTCCAAGCCGTAAACAGAGGAAGAAACTGAGAACAGAAGCGAATAGGAGTCATCATGTCGTGAAAACAAGAGATGACGGAATGAATCATGTCCGTATCAAACAACAACGCTGCAAAGATAGTCACGATCTCAACAGAAAGAGTAATACGTCCAAAGAACTTTCCGAACTGGGAACGGGATGCACTTCCCTTTTCAACAAACACGGTGACCATCTTATTTACAATAATACCGCTCACGAAATCCACGGAGCAATAAACAAGCGACACTGTGCCCAGACTGAAAAGAAGGAGGAAGGAAGGAGGGGAACGATCCATCCAGGGCAAGCAGAAAGTGTAGAGACCTTAGAAAGAAAAACTTTCGTGGCGAGAGAGCAGAGGGAATAAATATCGTCGCTTACCCCGAACTTAGGTTCTCAGAGAACGGCGAGAGCGAACTTTTGTATATCCGGAATGGGAAGGAAGGTGAGGGCTAACAATTTCCTCGAAGACTCGAGCGCCTTAAAGCAAGAGGGGGGGAGCAATTTTGTATCCACAGTGTGAGTGCATTTGACCATACGTCTACATATTGACATTCTGCATTTCAATTCGTAGACTTTTTGGTTGGCCTGGTGCCAAAAAGTTGCTCCTACTCCTTCTTTAAAGCTTCTAATTCCAACGCTGATGAATACACTGCAGCTGGAGAGGGTGAAAACGTGAGAATGTGCAACTATGGAAACCGCTACGAAAACACAATGCGGAACAGCCCCCCCCCCCTCCCAAGATGCACTAGACAGATTTCCAGGACTCCTCGGTGTCTTTCTAGATCTTCTATAGTCACACTATTAGGATCTCAGCCTGCCTTAATGGAACCGCTGAGATAACGGCAACTGAATTACAATGCGGAACTGGAAAGTCGGACGAAAGCTCAAGATGCACCCGGGGGATAGCCAGGACTTCTCACAGTCTTTTCAAGATCGCGGATAGTCACGCACACTATTTAGCACCTCGGTCAGAGAGCGAGAGAGAAAGTAAAGAGAGGGCTGAGGGCTGGGCAAACTAATTACCGGCTAGGCCTCTCGGCCACTCACTCGGGGCTCACTTTCACGACGCCGCGCTCTTTCAGGAGAGTGTGTGAAAGAGCGGCGACAAAATAGAGCTGTAGTTTATGGCCTCTTGAATGCCAACTATTATCGGCGAAACAAACTCGTATGATCTTTGCATCTAGGCGCGAAACACTCTTCATAGTGTCTAACCAGTCAGACAAGGAAAGAAATCCCGTTTTCTATGGAGAGTGAACAGTCGCGTACGGAACGCGAATTTCTTCACGTTTGATTCGCGGATAATTTACGTCCTTGCAGAACCGGAAATAGTGTGTTTACGGATATCGCCAAGGTCTATGACCTCGTGGTGCTTCAATCTCTCTCGTATGACCACCATTAGATGCACTGACTAAGTGCGGAGAACCCAATCTAAAGCACACCATTGTTTTCGAGAAGCCAAAGGGTTCAAATTCCTACCCGACATAAGTAAAAATTTGAGAACACTGCTAAGGAATCATTTCCACGCAAACAGAATTGGACCTGCCAACCGGAATAGAACCGCCGACCCTCGTGACTGGAGCCCGGACCACAATCCACTGCGCCAATCTGGTCAGTGGAGGCGGAAGAAGAGATGTTTTCAGGGCCCTTTTGACTATCGGCGCCACGGGATCTAATGAAGTAAGTGCAGCCGGCCTCTCGCCCCTCTCCTTTCTCATTTCCGCCCCTAATGCCAAGAGGGCCAGGAATATCCACTCGATTTAGCGAGGACATTGAGCCATAGATCAGTTCGAAAAAAGTAAAGAAGAAAAGTGTGACAGGATAGGTCAATATCTAGTTTTTTCAAATTTTATATTTTCCTGCTTCTTTTCTTAGAAACAGTAGGTTGATGTGAGTTCAGCCAGACCACAACACAATTTTCGAACTTTGCTCGAGGCGCGTCAGCTAAAGGACGCGTCCAATACGGAGGAATACATCCTAATGACCAATGAATATTAAACACCATCATGGTATGGAAATTGTTGCCGGCCTCTCGTCATCTTCCAGTGACGGACTCATTCCATCTCCATCACATTATAGCGCAGTGCGATAAAGTGCATTCGGAAATGGGACCCGCGTGAAGGTGAGTTCATGTGACCGAAAAATATTGATGAAGCTATAGTTATTGTTGTTGTGCCGGGCCCCACATCTTCTATTCTACAAGTTCAGAAAAAGAACAGCTACGCTACTGTCGTGAATATAGGGGTTCTAACTACAGTGGTCTATGCTGAGAGAGTATGGGGCATTGAACAGCGACAACGTTAGAAACATTCTGCATTGAATGAAAGGATGAAGATGGGCGTAGTCGAGATAGGATGAGTGGACAACCCCCATGAATTTGCCAGTGCATCATGTTGCGAATGGAGTTGGGGGGGGGGCGGCCCAGTCTCCATTCATCTAGGACACACCGCAATAAATAGGAGAACACGACTTCGTCTACCCGGCAGCGTATTGTTGTGCGCTTTGGAGCCTTCCTTTCAAAGAGACTGTAACCTTTTCGTGCATCGTCAGCTTCTCGAAGTGACATAGAAAAGGAGCACAGGTTGTTTCTTACCGGACCGTGCAACTTTTCTGAATGATTCTTGTTCAAAAAGAGCGGTAAATCCAGACCATTGTATAACGCGTCTTCTGAGACAATAGAGGGGCCCAGTGCAGAACTTGAAATTCGAAGGTTGCTGATCCGGCTCATTTTTACAACTGTCTAGGCTCTCCAAAAGAAGCAAAACAATAATACATGATGAGTTCAGGAGCATTGCTAATTGAATACAACAAGGACATTTGAAATGAACACTACGCATCAAGCGATGCAGGGACATGATTCAGACACAGAGACCGTGAGTCCCATTCAGATTCATGAGAGGAACCGGTGGTCGTCTGCATCCGTGCAAGACTGAATGGAGCAAGCTCTTCCTGGTTGCGACTAAATACGGCGAACAGACAGGAAAACATAATCAAAGGCCCATTCAGAGGCATCGTAAGACACCACTTTTAGGAATCGTAAGCGAGACATGAATGACGATATGAATTGCAGAGTCATCTTGTGCAGTTTTTGTCACGTTTACTGGCGAGACATGCGCAGGAGGAAATTGGAAAAAGTTAAAGAAATATTTGCTTTCTTGGCGAAGCCACAAGGAACATAAAGAGACCGTCTTGCAACTTTCGACATGCGAGTTCAGAACGCTCGACATCAATAGTGAACAACTCCTAGTCCTTTTATAAAATGTCATTTCAAAAATACAAATCGATACATAGCCATTCGCTCGCTCGGTTTCCCGCGAAATATTACGAACACAGCATTCCCAAGGCATCTTCCAATGCTACAATTCCTGGGAGGATATCGTGAGCCAAGGTCTTCTTCCCGTTGTCTGGGCGTTATGAAATTATGGAGTCCCCTTTTCTGGGGAGGGCCACATGCTCGTTAGCCCGGACTACCAACCAGCTCGATTCAGGGCTTGTCGCTTGGAGGGACGCACTATGAGGTACATGGAAAGCACCTCCTAAGGAGCTTCGAAGTGTGGTGCACGGAGACAGCAAATTTCCTTCAAAATATCTTGATTTCCATTCAGCGCGACCATCAAACTAGCGCCAGACGATGTCTCCATTTCGATTCGGATATACAAAGATGGCAAAGTTTGGGTCAAGTGCCGACTTCGTATCTTCAAGTCCACGACATGGCATAATGTGCGCCCTTCGTATCGCCTATTCGCGTCGTATGTCTGGTATGTCGACCACAGAAATAACTCAATCGCGGCTCCCAGGCTCGTTGCCGTTCTCACGTTGCCTTCACGACAGGATATGAACAGCCTCAACTGACACAGCTTGTGTTTAGAAGGCCTCCCTCTCCCGTTCCCTGTCCCATCTCCTCTTGTGAAGCACCCTGGACACAAACAGTGGTCATCCCAACGAAGATTTCGGAGTCCCTCCATCTCTGCGCTCTCTCTCTCGTTGTCCAGTCTCCCTCGCCCCAAGCGGGACAAGTGACACTCACAGTTGGCTCATCACCCAGCAGTGTAAGAGGGGAGGCTGATCGGGGGGAGAGGAGAGGAAAGGGAGAGGATGAGGCCAGATACCTAGGCCCCGGGCCAGAAGTCAGCACTGATCCCCGCAGGTATATCTTGGGCGTCGGGCGCTCTCCTCAATCCTAATGATCTCTGACCAGAGGAGAGGTTAGAGGACACCGATCAGTCTCTCGAGGACTTCGAGTCTTCTCTTCCCCCTGGTCCCGCGTGACTCGAGGCCAATTTTCGCGATATCCCTCGGACTCGAGCACTATGATCAGATGTTATCGGACGAGACTACAACTTGCACTGATCCTATATTTTTCGATATAATACGCGTCGTCTTGTGCTGTGAGTCGTGTCAAAATTAATTAGTCAGCATTGTGCGAGTCTTTGTTGTGTATCGATGCCCTCCTTTTGTCTATTACCCTGGTGTTTCGCAGCCAAATGTCCAAAATGGATCACGATGAAAAGTTGGTCCTGTTTTGGATCAAATTTGGACCAGCAAGCAGTCTTCTTGTTTCCAAACATGGAAACATATTGGGCATTTGGCTGCGAAACACCAGAGCAGCCTGTATGTTTCCCAGCACCAGCCGACTGTTGCTTTCGGTGTCCTTTCCATCCGAGATTTATCGCTATGCTGGACTATCCATCTTCTTCCAACCCTTTCACTGCCCCGCGCAACCTGCTCGAAACTTGTCTAACTTGTCCCTTCTAGAGAGAGAATAGGGAATCGACGCGTGTACTACGAACCCTCCAGCACTGTCTAATTTCGTTGATCGAAAGCAACAATTCCGCCTCGTGTCGTTCTGCTTGCGTAGGATATCTATCGCTTCCGTCTCTCACAGTTCGGCATATCACCTAATCCAACTGATCTGGTGCATTTCTTCATCTTTTCTTGTGCTGTCCAAAGCACGGGAATCTTCACACACAAATTGGTTACATTTGGCGAGATAAAATATTCTTGCAGTTCCAAGCCCTTCGTAATTTGCGTTCCTTCCGTACAGTTCTCTCTCCATTGAAAATACAGTTCGCTCGTCGTCTGACTACTGGAGAGAGTTTCGCGCCTAGGTGCGAAGCGAGCTTTGGAACTGCCCTAACTAATAGCCCGTCTCGTAACTCTGTGAGTCAATTCATCCCATTGAGTGTCAACAGTGTTGACTCAACACGCTACACGGCTGCCAGACCCCATATATTATTTTATTTTTGGACCTTATATAAACTCAGCCTGAACATGACCTTGTGCCGAGGTTGGTTGTAGAATTTCACCCAACTGTCGGGCACACGGGCAAATTACAACCTCCTCGATTCGCCTCTTACGCCGCGTCCCTCCGACCCTTCATCCGATTGTAAAAACAGTCGTAACCCGCCTCCTCCTCCTCCTTCTCCCTCCTTGGAACTGTTGCCAATTGCCCCCTGAGAGAGGCGCGTGCTATTTTTGCTTTCGTTCCCTCAGTATTCTTGATTTTTTTCATTATAGACACTGCGCTTATATCATTGTTTGGCCGGTGTTGATACATGCCACTAGATACTTTGTGATCATAGATATCCTGAAGTCTGCAATCTTTGGAGCCCGCCTCTCTTTCTGCCTTTGGCTTCTAATTGAGCGAGCGCACGCGAAGTCAACATCGGCGAGATGAAATCCTAGCACGTCTTTACTCTCGCGTTCCAATCATCAGAAAGAATTTCAGAACTTCAAGCTATTCAATCAACACAAATGGAGCGGTGATGAACATAATCTTCCCGTTGTTCCCCCTCCTTCTGGGAGTGGCGACTTCCGGCGCTGTCGAGGTGAGTCATCTGCGATTTAATTTTACGGAATCCGTGATTTCCTTTATTTTACGGAATCAGAAAATGCACCAATTTTACGGAATATGATATTTCGCAGATCGGTGCTGAATGTCGTCTTCGCTGCGATGACAACCCCACTTTTGACTCCTTCGAGGCTTGCTTCGCCAATTGTACCAGGAATGCGAAGGGAGCACACTGTAAGAGAACTTCACTACGTCACGGATTAAGGAATTTACGGAACCAGGAAACTTCGGATTTCAGATTATCCGGCTCCTCCACATAATGTTACGGTAGTAACGGACGTCGTCATCGACGGAGGCAAGATCCTCGAAACGACCATCTTTTGGCACTATATCGAAGGTACGCAAAATCGAACCTAAGACCTTATTTTGCAAAATGGGCCATATCACATTGCGCCATACATGCGTCCTTGCAGATCCCGAGCGAACGGGCTTCAGTCTCCGCATCACAGCACTCGGAGGCGCATGTGAAAAGAACTTCCCCGGCTACTCGATATCGGATTTGAAAGCGGTAGGCCTTTATCACTTTTGTTTTCGGAGTGCTGCATGATATCAAAGCGGAATCGTTGCTTAGGCTGTCTTGAATTTCCTCTACCGATTTTGATCTCTTCATGTATGTGGGCGATAGAGTATCCGTGTTTCCTGAAGTACGACGCTATTTTCAATAAATCCTTTGCCATAAACTGGCTGGTTGATCAATATTCGCGGAACTTTCCGTGTCCATCGAAACAGCGAGGTCCCCAGTCCTCACTCGCTCACACTTCGTCCAGACCCCGTAAAGTCTAATGGATTCGCGAACGATCTATTGCTTCCTCATTCTGAGGAGAAGAATGACCTCTTCTATTCGGGGCCTACTAAAATAAAATAAGAAAAAGACTGTGGCTGTTCTAAGGTAAATCATTACAGACCGCCAAATCGCACCAAATTCCTCTCGTTCACAACTCTCGAGAACTCATCTTCGATCACGAATGCACGTATCGGTGAGATTTCATAAATTTGAAAATCTGGAAATTATTGGGGTATAGAAATAATTAAAATGACTTTTTCAGCATAATCATGCACAGCAAGCCGTACCCGTACTCGGATCCGATCTATACCAGTAAGTTGACGCTTCTGTGTTGCTCCTTTCCACAAGATTATTTTCGATTCGATTTAGCCGGTCTTCATGAACATAATTGTCTAACTTCCTGGCACCTGTCGTCATGAAATAGTACTTATACGTGCATACCAATGGAATATTCTTCAGCCGTCACCGAGCACACCGTTCCAACCTGTCTACACGGCTACTGCGCTTGTAAACGTGGGTTTTTTGAACGTGTTTAAAATATAGAGTATCTCTCTCCCTCCGATCCCAGTAGATCTCCTGATAACAGAGGCAGTGATCGATGTACAACATCGTGATCGCTCACTGATTGATGAATGGGGCTTGGCTCTGATAGCAATAGTTACGAGCGCTTCGTTTCCTGACACAACTGTGTTTAGAGGACACTTTTGTGTTTAGCAAACACTTTTGTGCTTTTGCTGACGATGTTGTTTTGAGCAGCCAACCTTTCGACAACTAATTGACCATCTGATTGTAACAGTACGTTAGATACCGGGCGCTGTATAACAGTTAGTTTAGAGTAACCCATCTGCTCTAATCTCCGGACCATCGATCTTTTCGAGCTAATCGACTTCATCTCATTCAAAAGCTATCGCATTTCCCCCGTTCCTGCCACGGAGGCACTCTTCTCTCCATCAGATAGGAGCAGCCTCCTAACTAATGGATGCCCTGACCGCAGAACCTCCTGGGCCCTACCCACCCACCTTGTCTTGAGTAGCTAGAGACAACGCGTTGCTCATAGATTCAGAAGGTTAGAGGCCCTGCGAACCGCGTCCAACAGTTGTCGCCTATGGAACAGAAGGGTCTGAAGAGAAGCGAGGGGAAGAAATGAGAGAGGGCTCAGTATTTTCGGGATGCTCTCAAGGATCTCAAGGACTCACGGGCGGTGTGCCTTTTTATCGAGAGTATCGATAGAGGAGACTCCATGCTGGAGGGACTCCAAATGATCCCGACGTAAACCTAAGTGACAATCAGCACAAAGTGGTCGTAAAATGCAACGCATTTTATTATCGGAGTTCGAAAGGCGTCAATATAGAGCGTTCCGCACGGATACAGGGATGGAAAAGAAATGATTATAATTTTCCAGCCAACGCCGTGCCCCTGCCTCAGAATCTCACAGCGTCACCGACGGACCAGGGAGTCGCGGTGAGTGGTGTACTTTCCGGACCGGGTAGAGGTGAACGGATGTGTTTCCCTAATTGAGCTAATCAAGGAAAATTCCGTGAATATGTTGTTTATTTCCCTATGGACATTCGATACATATGAGGCCACATTTTCCTCAACGATCGTAACAAAACATAGGATCGTTATGATAATCAAGGCGTAGTAAAATTGAGGAGGGAGACATGCGGGGGAACGAAAACGTGACCACGTAGCGTTGTGCAATGCCATTGATCGACTGCCTTATCAGTCTTCTTGTCGAGGAAGCCACGGTCTTCTGATACCACTGCATCTCGCAGACTTGGCATTCAGAATGATGCAGAGAGATCAAGAACCATGGAGAGAGAGAATAGAGCACAAAGGGAGTATTGGACACCATGGGGAATCACAGCCTGATCCCTCCATCGATTGACAGTTCTTATCACTGTGAGAAGAAAGAGACTATCGATGGATTCTGTGACGTCACAAGACAGCCGGACAAACAAATAATTTATCAGTATCAACAAATATACAACCCGAATATTGTGGAGGATAACACCGTCTTGTTTCTATCATGTCAAGTGCTCTATATAACGACTATGTCTACAACCGTTTAGAAGGCTTTCGGGAAAGCATGAAGTTCTCCAACTTGACAATGAGGTCCTTCTTCTCCGATTCGAGAATCCTTATCCTCTCAATCTTCTGATCGAGGACCTTTTCTTTCTGCTCAAGGAGCTCAGTGACCCCTTTTTCCTGCTTATCCAGGCGGTCATGGGTCTCCTTCGCTTTCCTATCGAATGCGGCCGCTTTTTTCTTCCACTCTTCCACTTCCAGTTCTCCCTTGCGCAGCGCATCACTGGTTTCCTTGTTCTTGATCTCAGTTAGAAGGCCGATCTCCCGCCGATTCCTCGCTTTGGTCTCTTCGTGCTTGCGCTGAAATCAACAATTCTCCTTCTTGCTACTATCATTTCAAGCATGAGTGCTTTGACGTTGGAAAAGTCTAAGAAAATTTCTATGCTTCTTTTTTACAGCACTTACCGCAGCTCGCTTGGCCTCATCCTTTAGTCTCTGAATTTCGGCGTCTTTCTTTTCCGAAAGTGCCATGGACTCGTCTCGCTCCCTCTCAACACGTGAAAGGTCGTCTAATGCCTGTTGTAGCTGCGCCCTCAGGGACTCGATATCGTTTCCCAGCGAGCTTGATGAACTCTGTAAAATAAATTTGTCACAATGTGAACGCCATAAGTACGCCAACTCGCAAAATGTATGAACAACATACACTAGGAGGTGATTTCTTCGACCCGGAAAGTGCGCGTGGCATTGGACCGTGGTACGATTTGTTGGAATCAATCGAGCTCGCCTCCTCACCAGCCTTGAGACGGTGCCTTACAATTAGTTTTGTTTTCTATAATGAATGGATCTCTTTTCTCGCACCACTGTGTTTACCAAGCTACAGGCTTGTTCAACTTAGTATCCCTCTTTAATGCTCCGCTCAGTTCTGATATACCTGTGTGTAGCCGGATGTTCTTTCGCTGCATGCAACGACTCATAGATGTCAACTGTTTTCGAACGCTTGGGTGGTTTGGGCTGAAAAACAAGGTTCCGGCAAGTTGCCAAAATTCAATACCTTGACACGAATCGTCGATTCCTTCGACCCATCGCTAGAGGGAGCGCGCTGGCGCGGCATGTCTGTAACTCCGATTGGAGTACATACACTCCAGAGCGACGTGTTCCATACAACGTTTTGTATACGAGTGAGTGCGCGACAACAGGGCGACGATTACTAGTAATCCCTTATGGGGAAACGTCACACCTTAGTGTGGACACACCACCTGACCTCGTTATTCGCGGGAAGATATGGCACGTATTGAGCGTAATAGAGGTGATTGCTCGAGGTCTTATCGGACGGAACAGTCATCCTCAGGGGGGGAAGAGGGAGCGAGGAGCAAAGACAGAAAAGACAACCTTCCGGCGCCATTGACCACGCTTTTCGTGTGTGCAGACACACCATGACATCATGCAAATACTGTCCAGGGATATGGATCTAATTATTTTATTAGGCACAGAGATTATATTATGAGCAGAGTAAAATTATTAAATACATACAATTCATGTAAAATGCGGCTCACAACATGACGCATGTGAAGCGTCCACCGGTTCTGCAACGGGTGTTTTCGGTGCGATGCAACGTTACGGAAATATGGTCATTGGGCTATGAAACAGTTTCGTAGTCAGCTCACTACTCTGTTCATTTTAACACTCCCAAATCGGACCTTTCTCCAAACACCTCCGCCCAATCGAGATCGGCTCGATAGACACTGATGTAGCTGTCGTTGTCGATCTTGGCGATGATGGTTGTGGATCGCTCGTGCCTCTAGAAATGCGATTATTACTCGTGCGTCTAAAATGTTATCATTTCTCGTGCTTCGAAAAATCCGATTATCACAATACCCTTGCGCAAATATCTTGAAAGTTGAGCTGGGATAGGTCCGTCTCGAACTTGCGGTACTTCCCACTGCTCAGATTCACAGCGCCGATCTCTCCCTGGCTATTGATCATCAGGCAGAATTCTTCTTTCAAAAGGCAGATGCAGTTGAAGGTGTCGCAAAAGGATGAGCTCCACTTGACCTTTGCTGTCTGCAAGAGCGGGTGAAATTAGAAATCTTTGGAATTTAAAGAAGGGCTGGGAAGAACTTCTTGGCAAAATGCCTGTTTTATTGGGAGTGCATTTGTCCATACGTCGACATATGGGAATGCGACATTTCCATACGTCGACGTATGGACAAATTCACTCTCATTAAGACTGGCATTTTGCCAAGATGTTCATCCCACTCCTTCTTTAATGCAGACAACTTTTTGCAGGCGGAAAGAATGTTTTTGCCCAACTCAAAGTGCAACCAGTACGGGAGTGTTCGCAAAAATTTTATCAGATAGCTGCAAAGGGATGCAAAGGGATTTACCTCATTCCTCGAAGCCACTCTCCATCTTTTTTCGTCCTTCTGTTCGAGCGATACGACTCGATTGTTACGTATGGCAACGTGTGATGGATCGATGCCTTCGACTATCACCTGGAATTTGTCTCCAACAATAGAAATCAGTTAGAAGTGCTCAGGTACACGCCTATACCGTGTTTCACAGCGATCAAACATGGGACTTGCCTACCTCGCACTCCCCATTTGTTTTAAGCATAACTTGGCTGTCCGAGCAAAGGAATGCGCCGCGTTCTGAGTGCGATTTCAATATCCAGGAGCATCTTGGGTTGGGAATAATCTGCAATAGTTTTCGTGTTCTGAACACTCTGTAGTGTTGGTTGGAGACGAGCACCAACGGAAAAGAGCATTAACATTGTAATGGTAGCGCTCTGAATTCGCTTTGCGCACCGATTTAGTGCCACACTCAAGAGGTGATCTTTAACATATGCGCCGCATTTTGGTGCCGGTTAGTATTCTACATATTACAATAAGGACCTTCTCCAGTTGAAAACCGGCAGGGCTGTGCATGAGGTGCACAAGGGACGTCGCTGTTGTAACGTAGATATTGGCTTCTTCGCTTTCCACCCCTATAGGAAAGAGTTAAATAGTTCGGGTGCATTCCATCTTTCCGTCCTCTGTGCTAACATAAGGCAAAACAGCGAATTTCCAAGAGACAGCTACGCCAAGAGACAGTTCGACTTCTGATAGTAATGACTTACCTAAAATCTTCGTCAGGGCACAGTTTGTGTCGACGTCGGCGATGGGGTGAAATTTCATTTCTCTGACAATGGGATTTGTTTTTCTCCGATCTCCAAGAAGTTCACATTACGAGCGCATTGACATGAACGCTCAAAAGGCAACCATACGTATCATGCAGGTTGCTTATCCTGAGAGTGTGGTCATCCTTGAGTTCGACTCCCAGTGGATGGGGATGGGTGTCCAGGGCGAAGACGGTGAGCTTCGGAGGCACGATGGCGCACTGCTCGAAGTGGATGGGAGCAGTCATCTGAGCATAGTACGAAATCATAACTCTCGGACTCGGTAATTATTGTTCGCAGAAGAACGCGCTACGATGATTTTGCTTTGAACGATATGATGTTATTTGAATTCGAAATACAAAGTAAAATGCTTTGTAAAGCATCAAATTTCTCACGACGATATTCAATGGATGTGAAATGTTGGAAAAAAAGAAACAGAAGTTTACATCAGGTGTAAAAGTTTCATCCCGACCACCTGACTGGTACACGGGGCGACAGCGTTAGATTTTGAAAGAAGAAGACACGAGAAGATAAGATGCTCGATGACCACTCTGTCAATACTTTCACAAGAAGGTGTGATGGAGACGTTATCTGTTACTCAACCGCTGGATTCCGATAACGGTTCTTTTCCAACAGTCCACACACTCCCTACATCCCAGACGAGTATGAGTATTCTCGGCTGAAGAGCTTCGCCAGCTCATGTTTTACTTCTTAGAAAGCTTGGCTTGTGAGCCGGGAGTATTACCCGATCGAAAATGAGCGTCTGGTGAAAGTTGCACTGATTCGATATGAGATCGTGATTTTATTGTGGTTCCAAATGTGACAACAGTATTACAAACGGGGGCTATATTAGATATGAGTTCAGATAAAGTACATATATTCAAGTAAAGATCAGTTCCATATAATTCTGCTCACAAGATGCCGCACACGAAGCGTCCGCTGCATCTGGAAAGATCAATTGTCGAAGAGAGCTACGGAAAACAGTGATAGACTTCTAAAACGTTTTATCATCTGATGTTTAGATAGCTCTAATGGAACCAACCTCTCTCCAAACACATCCACCCAGTCGACATCCGCTCGGTAGACGCTAATGTAGCTGTCATTGTCGATCTTCGCGAGTATGGTCGCGGTACGTTCGTGCGTCTTGAAAATATATCATTTTCATATGTGTTTTTGTATTGACAATACCTTCGCCCTAATCTCTTGAAAGTTCCTCTTCGGCAGGTCCGTCTCGAATTTGCGGAATCTTCCGCTGCCCAAATTCACAACTCCCAGTTCGCCCTTTCCATTGAGCATCAGGCAGATTTCCTCGTTCAACAGGCAGATACGATTGAAGGAGTCGCCGAAGCCTGCACTCCACTTTGCCTTGGCCGTCTGGAAATGGGGATCGAACTAGTAGCCTTCGGCTTGGCATGCGGACATCTTACCGACTTCGCCATGATTGCACAGCCGATCCTTACCTTGTTCCTAGACGCCACTCTCCATATTCTCGCATCTTTCTTTTCAAGTGTGACGACTCGATTGTCGCGTATCGCCACGCGCGAAGGGTCGATGTTAGCGGCGATGAGCTAAATCACCACTAGCGTTCAGCGAAAAAAGCGCAGCTACTTTTGGAAAATATTGTTCAGCACTACGCTTGCGGAGAATAACAATCACTGCTTGCAGTGTAACGGGACATTGTCTATAATACCTCGCACTGGCCATTGGTTCGTAGCATGACTTGGTTAGTGTCCGAACATAAGAATGCGCCACGTTCAGAGTGTGATTTGAATATCCACGAGCCTGTGGGGTTGGGCATGATCTGAAATGATTTATGGGGACATATTTCGGTTACTCCCGGTCACAATCTAAGTAAAAATTAATGACAACGAAAACACCACACCTTCTCTAAGTGGAATCCCGCCGGGCTGTGCATGAGGTGCACGAACGACGTCGCTGTCGTCACGTAGATATTGGCTTCCTCGCTCTCAACTCCTAGGAGACGATATTTATTCTTAGGGATGCATCTCTGTTCCTCCCTCTCTAAGTCTTGCGCGATACCACTCTATGCATTTTTGTGTGCACTAACAACCACAGTAGTAACACATTGATATGGAGTCTAGTTCGAACAGTAAAAGGAGATACATGATCGACTTACAAGGGAACTCTAACAACTTAAGGTGGCCTCATTGAGTCTAGTATGGGGCGCTAGACTACCTCGGTCCTCAAACCACCAATTCAGTTTTCATATCTTCCGAAACGGTCACCATGGTAGATCGACGGTGGATCGAAGAAATTTGACCCATGATGGGGGTAT